>OZ025294.1:354209986-354473986 GCA_964019185.1 Maratus speculifer
CCTGCAATTAAAAATATATCGTTGATCCGAACCGCGAATTATGCAGGAGGTCTAGCTGTGGTCTGCGTGGGCCAAAATTTCTCGCCGAGTCCGTCTCGACAATGCTGAAATATCCCTGTGATTTGAAGAGGTTTTCTATTATTTTAAGCAATTTCTTTCTTCTGACTGGAGATTTTTTGAAAATTTTGATCTTCGGTTTTTGATTTTTACGTATTTTTAGATAAAAGGGATTTATAAATTACTTTTCTAAATACGAAAAAGTACTAAGCAGCACAGCTGCCAGAACATGCGTGTAATTTGGCGAACATGCTGCTTTAATCTGAGGGGATTTTTGAAAAGACGTATAAGTTGCCGTGTGATGTCGATGTCATTTACCTCTCAATTCATTAAAATTTGACTTATAAACAATTACCTCTTCAATATGACTCTTTTTTTTTTTTTCGTTCCCAGATCTCCCGCTTCGAAAAATTCTTATTAAAAGGCCAACTTTGACTGCCTTTTTTATATTATTTTCTGCATTTATCAAAAAATTGGCAGACACGGCACCTTATATACAGTTTCTAAATAAGAGAATCTGCGAGTTTGATGCGTTTCTGAGAAAAAGTGAATTCAAAAATAAATCGGAAAATAAGCAGTCTTAATCAGTCCTGAAATGAAACGCATTCATTTTAAAATTAGAATTTTGTTTTTCTTTTTAGGTGCGTTCGTAATTATATAAATACTTACACGTATTACTGTTTTGCCGAAAGAAAATTCTTCACTGTCATCTGTACCTATTGGCCTCGTCACAGAAAATACGACTAAAATTAAAATAACAAGAGAGGAAAAAAAATCATGTGTCAAGCATAAATTATGAAACATTTTCCAACACATTCAGAATAATGTAACAAATCTGCACCGTTTAAGGGTGCATTCGGAAAAATATTTTTTTACCTTAAACAGCTCAAAATTTTCCGATACATTTTCAGACTCATTTTTAAAGGTAAAGATATGAGACTTGCAGGGGTGATTTTGGAAGAGACGTATAAGATGATTTCATTCTTCGCTCAATCCATTTGAATTTGATTCATAAACAATTACTTTCTCAGCGTGACCCTTTTTTTCGTTCGCAGACCTCCCGCTTTTGAAAACTGGGTCCAAAAAATCGACAAACACGGCACCTTGAGTAGTTTCTAGATGAGAGAATTTGAAAGTTTGGTGCATATGAGAGCAAAAATGAATTTAAAAATAAATCAGAAAACAAGCAGTTTTGATCGGAATACACCCTTTCTGTCTAATTCAACCATATGGAAACGCGTAACACATTTGAAAACCCAATTTCAGCTGTTCTCATCCACAATCGGAAAATTATTCAATTTTTTTCAGCACCTTGTATATGATATATAAATTTGCATCTGTTAACTATATGCATGCAAAAATTTAGTTCACTTAAGGGGTCAGGTACCTTTTAAAGAATCCAAAAATCGATTTTTAAAAAAATAGCTTATAATTAAATGTGATTCTTTAGAAACATTTAAAAACAAACCGCATTCAAAAATTCGCATTAGAAAAAGAGTTATGTCTAAAAAACTTTGCGCTTTTCCTATACGACCAATGGTAAATTTAAACTTTGGCGTCAATTTTCTCAAAACAGCGATTTTGTTCATTTCGCGCACGATTTCTCAAAATCGGTTGCGTAGAATTTAACAAAATTTTCGCTGAATATGTTAAACGTACACATGCACAAAATTACCTACTATTATGTTCCTCAAATTAGAAGTTTAGAATTTACGACTACTTTTTTGTAAGAAAAATCTCGATATTTCGAATTTCTTTAAAAAATAACTTTTTTCTCGGTAATTATAAGTTTTATTTTTTTCATCGTAGGTCATTTTGAAAACACATTATTTCTCTACTCAGAAAAAAAATCTTGGTTTGTTTTAGCAATTCAAATTTGAAAAATCGTGCGCGCAAGGCATGCAAGATTTATTCTTCCGTAAAAATTGTATAATCTTTAAAAATAATTAAAAAAACATTGCATGCATGTATAATTTTTTTAACAACTTTAACTAATAAAATAAATCCTTCTTAATATGTGTTTTCAATTTTATAGTCAAAAGTCAATTAGATATAGAGTGACTGCAGTTCTTACAGAGGTCACTTTTTCACGTATTTTGTTAGTTCGAAAGGTACATGACCCCTTAAGATCAGGGCCTGACTATCGTACGGGCACCTGAGGCCCACAAAATTTCATCTTAATTTCCATTACATAATCATAATTGTAAAAAAAAAAAAAAAAAAAAAAAAAAAAAAAAAAAAAAAAGTAATATTTGAGAGACTAATGCGATGAAATGGCAAAAATATGTCTCAATGTATGGTTAAAATCACATTTCAATAAAATATAGGAATTATCTTTTTATATATACTTGGAAACTTTTTTTCAATTTTTGAAAAACTTAACTTTTTGACTAGAATCAATAAATAAACCAACCAAAGGGGGGACGAAAATTTTAAAATGCCCCTGGGCACAAAAACTTGCAAGTCATGCCCTGCTTAAGATATACTAAATTTAGTACGTATATCTCAGTTGAAAATTCCTCTTCAGTAATTTCCTCTAATAAGGAGAATTATGCGTGAATATTTTTGTCTAGCCCTGCATATGAGGTATATAATTTATATGTAATGAATAACATGTAATTTAACATATAGATAAATTTCAAAGCGCGTACCGAATTTTAAGACACACATTCCAGCAATTATTACTCAAAGACAGTACTGTAATCGATTTCTTTTATGTGACCTTGTAAATGAATAAAAAATATTATGAATGCCCTGTTATCATGTAATTGTAGTGAATATCAGTGATTTATATCAGTTCCAATATATTTGAAATAGCGTAACCTCATTAAAATGTTTTTCAAACGATTTTCCCCCACGTACCATAGTGTTGAATTCAGGGGTGGCCCGATGGGGGGGGGGGGGGGGGGGGGAATATACCTCCGGAATAATTAAATGTCCCCCCGAAATTTTGAGACTGGTTTTTCAATGGTAGAAAAGATAAATTCTCCCCCCCCCCCCCCCCCCGGAACTTCATAATGTCCATCCCCGGAACTACAGCTATCTCTCCCGGAGAAAAAAGTGAATTCAACACTGTACCATAATGTAATAGAATTCTTTGGAGTGCCCCTGTAAAGAAATAAAAAATACTATGATTTCTTTTTTAAAACGTAATAGTACTGAAATTCAGTGATTGATATCAATTTCAATGTCTTTGAAATAGCGTAATCTCGTTAAAATTCTCTTCAAACGATTTTTTCCAATATGCCATAATGTAATGGAATTCTTTTGAATTCCCTTGTAAATAAACTGTTAATCCTACATACTTCATATACAATACCAAACATGCTTTGGGGATCCTAAATAACTTTTACCAATTGCACGAAAATCGAATATATTTACGGGAAATAGATTGTGGACAGACGGCTAGACAAAGTGAATGCATAAACATTTTTCTGCTTTGTTGGAAAGCGCTAAAAATAATCTTGGACACTCATGTTAGAGGTCTGCACGGGCCCGGGCTTGGCCCGTGGCCCGTACCCAGCCCGGCCCGGCGGAATCGTTTCGAATTGTCTTACGGGCCGGGCCGGGCCGGCAGATTTAGAATAGTTTTTTCAACGGGCCGGGCCGGGCCGGCAAAAAAATTGAACGGGCCAGATGGGCCGGGCCGGGCTGATAAAAAAAATTTTCGGGCCTGCCGGCCCGTTCTGAAGATTTGAGCAGAAACGATAAAATATGAGCTATTTTCAACGAAAATGGTTTTAACGAGAATAAGTATAAATGTGGCCAGCCACTAGTTTGACAGCATTAATATAAAAATGCACAGTGTATCGGCATCGGAGAATTACATTATGTGTAACCCGTTTTAATATTTTTTTAGCTGACTCATGCCGATCCGAGATCACGCTTGCACTATTTTTCTACATATAGACTGGCCGGACAGGTACTAGACTTAATTATTGGCAGAAAACATTATTTGTATAATTATTAACAGCGATAAAGAACTTATGTTAGCTTAGTCTTCGGATATATACTTCTTGATGATTTTTAAATTAATTTCTCAATAATGCGAAAGTTTGACACATTTTCTGATTAATTTTAAATTGTAAAAGTATAAAAGTGGATAAGCCTAACTATTGAAGGGATTTGGAATCGAATAGCGTTTTTCATTTTTGGTAAATATAATACTTGTATAACCTTGTTGAGTTATAATAGTTTCTCAAATGATTGCAGGTTTTTCTCCCTTCCCTTGCTATTGCTTCCGGAAATTCTATTCAAAACGCTAATTATGACAGTATTTTATTTGTTTGCAGTATTCTTAAATTGCTTGTATCAAAAAATGGATAACGCCACTCGATTATGTTTCTGAATAAAGATATCTGCTAATCTTATGCGTTTCTGAGAAAAAAAAAATGAATTTAGAAATGTATCAGAAAGGAGCTTCTTTGAATTTAAGAATGAATTTAGATTTGAAATCTATAATAAAATGATATAGAAATATATTTATAAATCTTCCTTTATTAAACAGCTTCAAAATTAACCATGTTTTTAGCTTTCTTTCTTTTTTTTTTATTCTAAGCCATATTAATTTTTTAATGAATCTTTATTCGAATGTTGAAAGCCTAAGAATCTAAGTAATCATTAATGTTGTTAATGTGTATTTGCTGTAAAATATACTGTAAAATCATTCCATAGATATGTATGCAGTATTCTTTAAAGGAATCTTAGTTATATTATAAAAATCTGAATTTTTTAGAAATCGTAGAAATTATAACGGGCCGGGCCTGTTTTCGCTGATTTTTGTACGGGCCGGGCCGGGCCTAAAATATAAAAATTTAAACGGGCCGGGCCGGGCCCGGGCCGAACTTTTGAGTTTTACAACGGGCCGGGCCGGGCCGAAATAACTTTCCTACGGGCCGGGCCTGGAAAATCCGGCCCGTGCAGACCTCTAACTCATGTGCGTAAATTAAAATCTGTAAGTAAGATAGTTTTCTTGTGCATTTTTATAAATATTTTAAGGGCGTATTCCGATCCAAACTGTTTATTTTCTAATTTATTTATAAATTTCTTTTTGCTCTCAAATGCATCAAACTTTCAAATTCTCTTATTTAGAAACTACACAAGGTGCCATGATTGTCGATTTTTTGATAAATGTAGGAAATGTTGCAAAAAAAAAAAAAAAAAAAAAAAAAAAAAAAAAAAAAAGTTGTTAAAAATGGCGTTTTGGAACCAATTTTCCGAAGCGGGAGATCTGCGAACGAAAAAACGGGTCACTCTGAGAAAATAATTGTTTCTAAATCCAATGCTAATGGACTGAGCGAAGAATGAAATCACAAGGCATCTTCGAAAATCACCTCAGCAAATTTCATGTCTTTACCTTTAAAAATGATTCTGAAAATGTATCGGAAAATTTCGAGCTGTTGAAGGTGGAAAAATATTTTTCCGAATGCACCCTTAAGGCTGTTTTCAACTACTCAGCTCAAGTGCAAAATGTTTTGACACATTTACAAATTCATTTTTTAACGGAAAGGTATAATATTGAGAAACCTGAATATGGATGCGATTTGAAATAGAATGCAATTTTCTATTTTTTGATCAATAAATTACTTATTGAGCTATAAGCGTATTCGATCACGTGACAAACATGTTTTTCGCACGTGTTTGAGTGGTTGTTCTTCTTCCAAGCGAGAATTCGGTTCAAAATGTCCACTTTGACATTATTTTCTGAAAATTTTATTGTTTGCAAAATAATAATAATAAAACGGGAAAATGAGTGCGATTCGATAGTTTCTGAACAACAACGCCTGCTAGTTTTATGAAATTCCGAACAAAAATAAATTAAAACTTATGCCATAAAGTTGCCTTTTTTTATTTAAGAACAGCCTTAAGTTCCTGCTGGTACTTTTTTATATTAAAATTATGCATGACGCATAAACATTCGCTACCTACCTTGAATTTTATGCACTTTTTTTTTTTTTTTTTTTTTTTAATCGCATAAAAGTTACAGAGAATTTTTGACTATTTATCACCTGTGGCGGGCTAATTCGAAAATGCTAGAAAAATAATGTATTAATTACTAATTGAAATTTGGAAATTCTAAAATTTTGTACTGTGTCAGGAAACACACATTTATATTTAAATTTTACAACTCTGGCAGATCAGGATATCGATAAAGCTTTACATACTAAAGCCATTCTACATTAAATAAAAGATTTTAATAAAATAATTTTATTAAAAGAAACGGTAAAAAAAGTTAATTCGATGACAAATAAATTTGATCTCATTGTTAAATTTAAAATGTTTTTAAATTCGTGCAAACAGCGAGTAATTTTTTTGTTGTTGTTGTTAATATTAATTATGTTAAGAAGTTTAATCTTAGACAAAATTTAATTTTCTTATTAGATTTTCCATTTTTTTTCCGGAATCACCCTAAGGCTTTTAAAAAATGATAAAATTTAGATATTTATTTTGACTAATACACTGAATGGTTTACTTATATAAGGGTTTTATTAAAAGGAACAGTAAAAAAAAGTAATTAAATTCGAGAATAAATACATTTTATCTCCATGTTTAAAATTCTAGCAAAATGGTAAAAAAAAAAAAAAAAAAAAAAAAAAAAGATTTTTTTTTTTTCTTTATAATTAACTATGTTAAGAAATTTAATCTTAGACCAAATTTAATTTTCTTATTAGACTTTTTATTTTCGGAATCACCCTCAGGCTTTTAAAAAATGATAAAATCTTGATTTTGATTAACACACTGTTTTATTTGACGAACAAACGGCACTTTGATAGATTCTAAATTTCGGAAAAATAATTTATCATTCAAGGCACTTTTTATACAACCTAAAATCACATATTATTTGTTAGAAATCGGCATTGAAAGTAAAGAAGCTATTTAGTGAGTAATAGCAAATAAACAGTAACGAAAGATTTTAGAAGGGGAAAGGGGTTCCACGTCATGAATTTACAATATTTTCTGTTACAAAGAAAATAGATATCATACTATAGATATCATTTTAGCATCATATTTATTGACATTTTAAATATATGTTTCATTTTTGAAAAAAAATTTGATTAATTATTAATAAATTATTACAGAAAAATATAGCATTATAATTAATTGCTTTCTCAAATGGGCACAAATGTCATATACGCACCGCATTGGCGCGATTTTTTTTTTTCTGACGCCAGTTTGGCTAAAACTTCGTTATCAATATCAGTTACATGTATATATTTTTAATTATTTTTCTGTTATTTTAAAAAGGAAATAATAATAAATTACAAAAGTTTAATTAATAACAATAGAACAAAATAATTTATATCGATTTATAAAAGAAAATATAAAATAAATAAACAGTTTATTAATGAATAAATAACAATGACCAGGTTACCATATGAGGTATAAAATCACCATTTTGTTCCACTTGCGCCAATGTGGTGCGTATATGACATTTGTGCCCTCAAATGAACGCAAGAAAGTGTAATCTATAATATAAAGGCCAAACGTATCTGTGCGTAACGCATACGTCATTTTGCGAATGGCAACACTTTGAAATTTGAAAAGCAATTTTGGTTTTGCAATTTTTACTACTGCAAATTTCTAAGCTTATAAACATCGCACATTTTTAATTTTTACACCAACGTATAGAAAAAAAAATGTACTTTTAAGTGCAATTTATTTGAAAACTATATCTCAATTTATTTTTGAAATATTAATTATTTTGTTGTTTTTAACATCGTTTTTTTAATTGTGGCAACAGGAGTACTCCATTTCTATTTAATGCAAAGAAAAAAGGAAAAAATTATTACTGCATCTTTATGTTGCCATTCTCTCAAAAAGAGAAAAAAATTGAAATTTAAACGCGTGTTGTGTCAAGAATATTTTCTGTTATAAAACCCAGTGCATTTTGATGTCATTTATAAAAATTCATGTACACTTAAAAGAATATAAATAATTTAGTACCTGTTTCAGCTAACAGCATCGAAGCTTACAGTTTTGAATCAAAATGGTGAAATTAAAATACCATTTTTAAAAAAAATGAATATAAATATGCAAGGTGTTTATGTAATTTTTGGTATGGTGAAAATGATGTTGGGTTTAGATTTCACGGGAAAAGTAATTCTATGATTGAGTCAAAGTGGAATAAAGGTTGCTTTGTTTCATTTTGAAATACTAGCACAAGAGCCTTAATCAATAATTTTATCATAATAATAGATCTATTTTTTACTTCTTACATGTACGATTAAAGTGTAATTTCAACTATTTCTCAGTTATATAAATAGTATTTTGTTAACTTTAGTTTAAATATCATTTGTTTAAGAGTTAGACTTAGCAATGTAAGGTGCATTTTTTATTGTAACTTATTTTGTAGGTTTGTTATAAATCAATAAAACAGCTCCTTAAATATTTTCTTTCGTCGAAATTCGACGGGTTCTACTTTGTATTTCTAAAAACGGAATAATTACCATATTATTGCACTTAAAAACAGAACGCAATGTTGAAATTTTGATTGTTTGTTTTCTTTCTCATAAAATCAGTTTTCTTAAAAAAAAAAAAAAAAAAAAAAAAAAAAAAAAAAAAAAAAAAATTGTTTTTTTTTGTCAACACTGATACGGGTTAAAAAGATGATTGTTGCTCTGTCAAATTAAAGTTGTATTGTTTCACTGTTGGATATAAAAAAAAAATGAACTACTGTTAAAGATTATAAATAATGTAAATTTCAACAATGAATTTTGTTTTTACGTGTAATAATGTAGAATTTATGCCATTTTTTGAAATATTACACTTCCTTGCGTTCCTTTGTGAAAGCGATTAAATGTAGTGTAATATTTTTCTGTTGCAATTTGTTTTTTATAAACCGATAACCTCATATGTCTATCTATTTTACTTTTTCTTTGTCACATCATGAAGTGGCAAAAAAATATCAGACGAAGGAATACAAATTTTTTTGGCATCCGTGTTCCAACTCAGCATAACAAGATGAAAGTACAACATGATGACAATATTGATAATTATGTTTCGGACGAAATCAGTAATAGTCAAGTTAATTCTGTTGCTAACTCCTCGATGATAGAAGCCTCGTATAATATCAAAACTGAATTTCGCAAGATTAAATTTCCTAACAAGCAAAACAGATATAAACCTAAAGAAACGAAAGAAGATGGATATCCGGAGAGGTTCAATCCTTTCAATTCTAAAAATAGTGATGAATATCCTACAGGACTTAATCCTTTTGATAATAATGATGATTATGCAGCAGTTGTTCACAATGATCCGAATGATGAATCTGAAAATAATCTTATCTCAGAAAATACCGGTAAAAACACTGATGCTAGATTTCATGAAAAGACTACAGTGAAAAGCATAAATAAGAATAGTCAAGTCAACACTCTTTTTAGTTCTCCTGCTACAGAAACTTTTTCAACCATCAAAACTGAATCTTTCAACGTCAGTTTTGATAATAATCAAGATATTTTAGAGCCTTAAAGAAATAAGAAAAGATGTACTTAACCCTTTCAACGATGATTGCAATAAGAGACAAATCGATGAATTTCCAATAGATCTTAATCCTTTTGATTCCGATGAGGATGATAATGATGTTACACTTGTTCACAGTCATTTTAAAAATGAATTTAATAATTATATCATCTCTGAAAACTCCAGCAATAGCATCACATTTCGAGAAGAATGCAAAAGTGTAAGTTATAATAGTACTCAATCAAACTCTGTTTCGAAGCGTTCTGAAATAGAAGAAATTCCTAATATTGAAACTGAATCAGGCCAAGTTCAAATTCTTAACGACCACCAGATGTAAAAGAAATACAGAAAGATGATTCTCGTGACAGTTTTAATCATCTTAAATCTGCTTTTAATCAAAGAATTCTTGATGACTACTCCACAGAAATCAATCCATTTGAAAGTAATAAAGATGCAATTAGTGTTCAAAATTTGTTTGTTACTTGCTTTTCAGAAAATAAAATAAAGAAATTTAATAACTCAGATATAATAAAATAAAGAAATTTAATAATAGATCTTAATAAAGTCATCTAATAATGAAAAAAAACTATCGATTTAAACGCAGACAGAAAAGAAAAGCTCCACAACCTCCAATTATTCAACAAATCAATGATACAGACATTCTGAAAAATCCTGCTGCATCTTCCTCTAGGAAAATTCAGTATGAGATAGCTAAAGACAAGCAGATTCATAAGTCTAAATTTAAATATTCAGTCAATAGTGCAAACCAGTTTCTTCAAGAGCCAGAAGTATGTTCAGAAGTATTTCAGTGAAAACAAAGTTTCCTCGAAAATCTGTGGACCTATTATGTCATTATCAACATCACTACGATATTCAAAATCTGATCCTGTTCTGATGACATGTAGAGAAAAATCGAACTCCCCATTTTCTGAATATAAAAGCCAACGACGACAGATACCAAAAAAGCCTATTAGAAAGGCTCCCCCACCACCAGTTTCAAAAGCAGCATCACAAGAAAAAACGAGAAAAGTGAAAAGACCGGCTCCTCCACCTTCAGGTATACAAGAAATAGCTAGGCCAATTAAAAAGCGAGCACCTCCATCACCGACTCCAAGAGCATCACAAGATCCTAAAAGAACACGGATGCTTCAGTTTAGAAATTTCTTTAAAAACATTTTCAATCATTAGACAATGTTTATTGTAATCCAAATAATGACAAGTGCTTCAAGATCTTTTGCATCGAATTCCCGATATTTGTGACTTTTACTCCTTGTCTTGACTTTTTAAAAACCCGATAGCGACTTTTACTCCTGGACTTGACTTTTTTAAAAACCCGATTGTGACATATTTTGTTCTTTGACTTGCATCTACTTCCATCTCCAGGTTCCTTCTGCCAGAGCCAGATTTAAGGCAGGGCATTCGGGGCACAGGCCCAGGGCCCCCGATTATCAGGGGCCCCCAAATGCTGCTGAAGGTTTTCTAATTATTCTCCAAAACCTTATTTAGTTTTAATATCCAATGAAATTTTACATTTCATTCTCAGTTCTATTATGTTCATGTTGTATTTTTATAATTTTGTACCTATATTTTGTCTGAAACATCCGTTTATTACTTTATTATAGTAAATATTTTCTTTTATCCTTATCACTTTAAAAATGCATTGTATTTTTGATTCTTGTTAATCCTTTTCCTGTTATCGTCAGAATATTTGAGTGTTGGTGAGCGTAGCTTGCAGACTGCAGAGCCCCATAATATTTTAAATAACTGTAGCACGGTGTTGTCGAAAATTTATTATAAGTTGTTACACAATTTATCGTTCCAAATATACAGATTTCATAGAAAAAGATAATTAGCACCATACAGAATTTATTATAAAACGTCAACTCATTTAAGTTTTATAATTGTGAAATAGTTATTGAAAAGTAAAATAATGATTATCATACTTAATTTTTTAATGGATATTTTAAAGACAATAACGGTTACTTTGGTAACTATCTTTTTTCATTTTTGTCAGTCCCCCTGTAAGTATCAGTGTAAGGGGCACCCGTAAGCATCTGTGCCCAGGGCCTCCAAATTTGTAAATCGGTCCCTGCTTCCTGCCCATCTGGAATTTGATTTAACATCTGCTTTTCAACATCTTCAGCGATCCTCTTCCATCATGGCGTTCTGTTAAACATCACCAGTGATCTTTTCCACCAATCCATCACCGAGCTACGTTACCTGCACCACCATCAAGGACGTAAGGCGGTAGTGCACAAGGGAGCAAAATGTCAGGGCTAGAGAAAAGAAACTATACTCTCTAGCCCTGGCAAAATGTAACCTGCCGCCACGTGGTGCTCCCGGTAACGTTTTTGCAACAAGCAAAAATGGCTGAAAGGTTATAAGATTAAAGTCTGCTTTGGAAGATAATTTAATATTTTTGAGGAGTTTTGAATAATTTGTAATCTGACAAAAATTGTAGCTCTTTGTGAACAATAAATTTTGGTTTTCAAGGAAATTAAAAAGTTTGTTTCAGATTTCTTGAAAAATTTTTATTTGTAAATGATTATCTTAAATGTAGAAGTCATGTTCATCTATTGTTTTAAAAGTGATAACATACGGAAATTGTGGTACTACTTGGTTATCCCGTCGACCAAAAAACTATTGCCAAACAATAAGATTAAATGCCAATAATGGATGATCGTGAATGTCACATTCGCTTGACATCAAACATGTTACACGTGTTTATTACGTCATCAAGTGATTTTTATTTCGACTTTTTATCTGTATTTTTATTAATTATTCTACTAATTATTTGTTTTTTCGTTATTTAAAATAAAAATTACGTCAATATGTATAATTTACCTATTAGTTTGGCGATCTGCATAATTTGGTGAAATTGGTCGACGCGATAACCAAGTAGTACCGAAATTGTAAAATATAAATAAATATAAGTTTCTTTTAGTTCATTTCATCTTTATCTTTCATTTAATTTAGTTTCTTTTTATATGTTTGTAGCGTTCCCATTATTATTTAACGTAAACATTGGACCCGAATATATACTACATGTCTTAAAGAATTTTTATTTCTAAAGTTCTAATTCATAAATCAGTAAAGTTGCGCAAGTTTATGTTTCTAATAAAACTAATGATATTAAATATCAGTAAAATACATTGTTTTTTAAACTCTTGAGGTATATATTAGTTAAATTTTATCAACCTACAAATAAAAGTGTTCGTTTGAGTTTAATAAACTTTATAATCATATAACCTTGAATTTTATGCAAAAAAGTCTCGATGTAACAAGATTTTGAACCAAAATGTGGTCATTTTTTGGTTAGCCTAATACTATTACAAGCCTGGAAAAAAAAAAAAAAAAAAAAAAAAAAAAAAATCGGTTGTTTTTAACTGCTCTGCTCAACAAGCGTAAAACGTTTTGACATATTTATAAATTGATTTTTTAACGGATATATACACTATATTGCCATTGATTATGGGACACTTGCGATTTTAGACATTTTACTAAATATCTAGAAAAATACACGAGGAATCATCTCGAAACTCTTAGTGTATAAATATAATAGTATACGTCATACATCTCCGTGAAGATTTTTTACCGAAACGCCATAGGGGACCGTCAACAAATTAAAAAAGAATGAATATCTTTTGAATAACCCTGTCAAAACTAATGTAGCAAAAGCGCTCAAACTCTAGATTATGATTGAATGCGTTATTGTAATGTACTGTGTTCATTTTTATGCAAATAGCATGGACACTCGCAGAGTAATTAAGGTTTTTATAAAAATGGTCCCAAATTTGTCCAAGTTTTTCCATTATAATTTTCAGAGTTCTTAATATAAAATAATATTTTTTTCAGAAAATATGACAAACAACATTGCACACAGTACCCTGTAATCAGAATTAAAAAATAATAAAAATTGTATGAAAAATGAGTAGGTTTACAATATAATTTTTTACTGCGCATGCGTCAAAGATATCAAAATTTCATTTGCATATTATGTTAGCTAAATGTATAGAGCAACTTTTGTAAAAGTCTCAAAATCATAGCTTGAAAATTCTGAAAGTAATCGTCTATAGAAAAAGGACAAAATCCGTTGTTTCCAAAATGAAGCAAAAAAATGAGGGATTTTATCCAAATGCAGTAGTACATCCCATATTGTGTATTCTATATTGACACTAATCAATGAACATATGGATACAACCCCTCTTGTTTTTGCTTCATTTTGAGAATAACGGATTTTCGACTTATTCAATTGATGATTATTGTCAGAATTTTCAAGTTATGATTTTGGGACTTTCACAAAAGTTGCTCTATACATTTAGCTAACATAATATGCAAATGAAATTTTGATATCGTTGACGCATGCGCAGTAAAAAATTATTTAGTAAACCAACTCATTTTTTATACAATTTTCATTATTTTTTAATTCTGATTACAGGGTACTGTGTGCAATGTTGTTTGTCATAGTTTATGAAAAAAATAATATTTTATATTAAGAACTCTGAAAATTATAAGGAAAAAACTTGGAAAAATTTGGGATCATTTTTATAAAAACCTTAATTACTCTGCGAGTATGCATGCTATTTGCATAAAAATGAACAAGGCTTATTGCAATAAGGCATTCAATCACAATCTAGAGTTTGAGCGCTTTTGCTACGTTAGTTTTGACAGGGTTATTCAAAAGATATTCATTCTTTTTTAATTTGTTGACGGTCCCCTTTGGAGTTTCGGGAAAAAATCTTCACGGAGATGTATGACTTATACTATTATATTTATACACTAAGAGTTTCGAGATGATTCCTCATGTATTTTTCTAGATATTTAGTAAAATGTCTAAAATCGCAAGTGTCCCATAATCAATGGCAATATAGTGTATATATAATTGGAAAGCTTGATTATGGAAGCGATTTGGAATCGAACTGTGTTTTCCATTTTTTAATCAATAAATTACCTATAGAATTATAAACGAATTTGATCACGTGATAAATACGTTTTTCACCCTTTCTTGATTAGTTCTTTCACGCGGAAATTCAGTTCAAAACGCCCATTTTCTACACTATTTTCTAAATAAAATAAAATAAAATAAAAATAATTCGGTTAGACAGTTTTTGAACAATAACGACTGCTACAGGGTTGGGGTTTTGGACGCCCAAAACCAGTTTTGGACAGGACACGTGGGTTTTACTGTCCAAAACTGTACTAAAGTGTCCAAAACCTTAAAAAAGAAAAAAAAAATCCACATTTCACCACTGCACACTTATTAAACATATGAATAAATATCTCACAATATATTTTACTAACATTCTATTTAATTCTTTGGTAAAAAAAAGTTCGAACTTTTCTAATATCTCTGCAGCATAAAAAGTTCTGTTACTGTTAAATTTGTGCAATAATAATAAGCAATTCTTTATAATACTACATATGTAGTTGAGAGGGGTTGCTTTTATTTCCATTTTTGTGAAAGAAAAGGCTACAAAGAAATTTCTTTTAAATAATGTTTCATTGTAAATTTTCTTTTCTAGATTATTGGATAATAAAAGAAAACAAATATTTAATTTAAAATCTAGAAGTTATTTTTTTAAATATGTATTGTTATTATGAATGTGCAAATACAAAAGCACTAAACAAAATAATTCACTGTAATGTGTTAAAAAGTACCACCATTTTTTTTTTTTTTTTTTCCTTTCAGGGCAGAATGCTGATGAATCAGTATTAGATCATGTATAGATAACACAGCCTCGAAAATTGTACCAAATAATACCAATAAAATATAAACCAATAAAATATAATGTCACATAGTTTCTAGTAGAAACTATGTGGCATTACCATTGACTTTCTAATATACGTAGACGACACATCCCATTGTTATCTCGGCATGGTTTCAAATCCAACATCTTTGGCAAAAAGATGCTGTTTTTTGGCGGTGATCGCTTTATTAGCAACTTTCAGATTTCATTCTCGCAATAAAATAAATGTAAACATAGAAGCGAAACTACAAGCTGTTGTGAATGTTTACTATTGGAAGCTGAAATAATAAGCTCTTAAAAGAACTGTTAAAGGATAAATTAAAAAGAAAAGCAGAAGTGCGGTCAACTCAAGACAAATATAAGAATGTGAGTTTCGGCGGGAATGCGGTGAAAAAAATTTTGGGGAGATTTTGGCGGGAGAAAAACAGGTTTGGCGCGCTAAATCTGCCATTTTGTATTTTGTTGTGTAGTGTTCATTTACCAAGAAAAATTACTTATTTTAGTTTGAAAATTTAAACTAAAAATGAATAAAGGAGGTAGGCCAGCAGATACTGTGTGGGAACATTTTCTCAGAGTGGAAAATAATGATAATCCAAGAAATAAATATGAAAAGTGTAAACATTGTGGGCATGTTCAACTTGGAAAAGTTGAAAGGATGAAAAAGCACATTTTGTCATGCCAATCACAAAAGATGTGTAATAATTCAGAAAGTGTAGATTGTGATTGTGTCGTGTGTGACATTAAAATTATTACATATAATTAAATTTAGTATCGTTTTCATGCAATTACATTGTTACAATTACATAGGGTAATTATGTTGTTAATATTTTTGTATTGTAATCATTTTGCCAAATGCACAAACTTTAAGCATTGTTCTAAAAAATACAATTTTACTATAAAATATAGTTTTGGACAGTTTAAGACAGTTTTGGACAGCAGGGTTTTGGACAGTACGGTTTAAACCATGGATTTTACCGTGGTTTAAACCATTGTGTCCAAAACCTTGCCAACCCTGGACTGCTAGTTTCAAGTATTTCCGAAAATAAATAAATAAGTAAGTAAAACTTAAGCCACAAAGTTGCTTTGTCAATATCCAATGCTAGATGGTTGGAAAAAATCCTTTGTTTTAACAAAATGTGAGTGTACTATGTCACAATATTGTTTAAAAATATTTTCCATACTACCTCGTTCATCGTTGTACGTTTTTATGCACACAGAATAAAGAATGTCGACATAAAAAATAATTATGTATGCTGATACTTAGCTTAAAAGTATAATAAATATTCCGGTATGCGATGAAAATTCTTATCTAATGGTATCTCATTTATCGTAGTAGAATAGGTTTGTGAAGCCCACTGAAATACAAAAAGATCCCTAAATTTACTTTCAAAAGTAATTTTTAGAAGAAAAAAAATGTAAAATAAGCATTTTTTTTTTTTTTTTTTTTTTTTTTTTTTACTATATGGCAATTTATACGTCATAAAAATATTTTGAAGTTCAAACACTAAATTTTGTCAAATCATCGCAAAAAAAAAAAAAAAAAAAAAAAAAAAAAAACTCTGTAAAAGAATTGCGGAAAAAAGAACGAGATTTTCGTCAGAGGATCGCGAAAAGTATCCGCAATTTTCGTCAGATTGTCGCGAGAAAACACGATTTTCTTCAAACGATAGCTGGAAAAGGCGCGCGATTCGCCGACAATGGCGGTTAAAGACACCGAAAACTAGTCACCAAAGTGAAAATTTTTGTCGCAACGTGGCGAATGGCGACCGTGAATCTGAACCTATAATATTACATGCTCCAAATGTTTAATGTGTGCGCCTTTAGTCGCACATCCCAATGGTAATCTAGTTCCGTTCATCGTTCAATAGCATGTTTCTTTCATTGTTTATCAGTAGCAGTGATGCATCGCATTCTACAATCTACACACGAGACCAGGAACTGCCTAATGCTGGGGCGTGTGGGGCAGCGGCCCCAGGTCCCCGATCCTAGAGCTTCCCAAGAACAGATATAAGCTTTCGTTAAAGATGAGCTAAATGACAAGGTGATTTTCATTTATCGATATTAAATTTCTTCCTGACAGATTTCTTAACGAACTTTTTAAATACATATCACACGTATGTTATCTTCCAAAGTACTTAGAACATCATGAGAAATGCGGTAACAACATACCATGTAGGGTCATTCCACGTCAAATCACCCTGATTTTTTCAGAAATGACACCCACCATGACCAATTTTAATAGAATTCAGTGAATTTGTAGAATTTCTAATGCTGATTCCAAAAATATCAATTATATTGAAATTGATCAAACGGTTTGTGAGTTATGAGCTTTTAAATAGCTCCCAAGATGACCGATTTGCCGCCATTTTGAATAGCGCATGTGACAACATAAAAGTCCATTTTTTTTTTTTTTTTTTTCAGGTTTAAGCTAGTGCTTTCAATTTTTTAGTTTTGTTCAGGATAAAGTAAGCTTTCATTTAAACTAAATTTTTTGAAGCTAATTCCATAAAAATGCTGTCAGAAAATGACTTTTTGTCATTTTCTGACAAAATTGAAAAAAATTGAAAATTTATTTAATTTAACTTCAAAATGTTGATTCGTGATTTCAATAAACATTTTATTGGAATTTTGAAAATGTGCGTTATACTCGTAAAATTGACCCAACCTTGCCCCTCATTTATTAGATTTAGTAGAATCGGTAAAAAGGAAAATAAAAACAAACATGGCTGTATTTCCGAGTGCAGGATGACCGTGAATTATTCTCGGTATACTATTTATTACCCGATGTTGTAACATATTTCCTACTGTGCCAGCATAAATCTCGACTGATGTTATTCATTTAGCCTTCCCACTTTACTCGTTATTTTTTGGGGTCACGGTGTCAAACCGGAAACTGATAGTAGATTTCCAAAAACAAATAGTTGCAGCATGGCATAATTCTCAGCATACGAAAAATACTCTACACAGCAGAGTGTTAATAAGAAACTTAACAGAAAAAAAAAAGTATAAGCGTTTTGAGACATTAATTGAAAAACTATCTTAAAGTTGTTCTTAAATCAAAAGGGCAACGTTATGACATAAGTTTTAATTTATTTATGTTCGGAAATGCATTAAACTAGTAAGTATTGCTGTTCAAAAACTATCTAACCGCATACATTTTCCTTAAAAAAAATCTAAATGAAATTGCGGAGAAAATCTGTAAATAAATACGATATTTTGCTCTTAAATAAACGGATTTCCCCCAAAAATATAGACCAGTATTGTAATATTATACTTTCATGGTGCAAATTTAACGGGATTTGACTGTTTGATTGAAAATATGACATTTTCTGTAAAAGCATATAGTAAATACCAGTATTTACACACACACACACACATAATATATAGGATTAAAGCACGAGAAACCTGACAGTTAATTTTAGTACAGAGTAGTATTCGGCCATTTACATGCAAAATAAAAACACTGCCACTTTTATGCATATTCGAATAAAAATGAACTAAAACTTATGTCATAAAGTTGTCCGTTTGGATTTAAGCACTTAAATATGATTTATTTCAATAGATCGCTTTAGTTATGCCTTAAAATTTCCTGAAAGAGGTATTATTGCGTTGAATTCATTTTAAATGCAACAAGAGAACCACAGGCTATAAAGAAGCACTGAAAAATCAAAATAATAGTTAGAGTGTGTATGAATGATAGCCAAAATTATCAACGTAAATTATCTTAACTTTTCCAACCGATTTTTACAAATGAAATATTTTCTTCTACCTACTTATATATTTTGTTTTCTGTCGGGTTTTACTATAAAAAAACTAGTTGGATATCCAAACCCCAAACTTTCTTCTACCCCATACGTCCATTTTAATATTTCAAAAATTAGTTACACATGTTAATACTTTAATATTATTAGTTCAATACTATACCAAGTTTGATTTTCATCTTAAATTCCTGCTTCTGTGAATTAATCGGAGTAAAAACGGGTTAATGTGGATCATGATATTTATTAAAATCAATAGTTTTCCCTTATTCTGTTATCATCAGCTTTTTGCCAATAGTCGGCTCAGTAGCACGCGAGTTCCCGTCTTTGCACGTGTTGATAGACACAGAACGTCGAATAATCGAGAAAATGATATAAAAATGCTATCAAAATGCTCCTTTTCTACGGAATATTTTCAAATTCATTGGAGATCTGCTGGCCATACGCAAAAACATACTCCAAAAATTTAGTTCAATTCCGTACATAACTTTATACACTTTGTTGGACATTTCCTCTTAGTCCGCACAACTTTGAAGAAAGTCCGTAGTAGTTATTGCTGCCACCACCGATATTATTAATTGATATCGGTCACCCACTGTGAGGATCGTGTAAATGAATACCAACGCTGTCAATTAACTAAATTAGCAGTTTATTTATACTCTATGTACACAATATAATACACTATTTACATATATAATTCGGATATAGGTGATCCGGTTCCACATTAAATTAAATACAGTAAAAAGTTGGCTGTGTACTGTTCAAATTACACCTTCTCCCTCTCAGTCTATATACGTTAGATTAACTTTACCGGAGATCAATTTAGAATCTCCCGACACATGGGTTCTCAACCTACGCTGTTCGACCCGAGCACTACATACAGGGACCTCCGTCCACCACTGCTCTCACGGTCCGAACTGACTATCTCTCACCCAAACACTGCCCTTCTGAATTCCTGCTTTTCCCGAATGTTAACCCCCCTTATTCGTGGAAATCCTTTATTTTCCCTTCTTCAATAGAATCTCAGAAGGTCAAACACTCCCCTCTGCAATCTTCTTTTCTTTTCCCTCATTACCTGTTCACTCAGGCTTTAGATAAAGAAAGAATGTCACCTTGAAACTTCAGTACACAGTCC
The DNA here is from genome assembly GCA_964019185.1 of Maratus speculifer. Classification (NCBI taxonomy): domain Eukaryota; kingdom Metazoa; phylum Arthropoda; class Arachnida; order Araneae; family Salticidae; genus Maratus; species Maratus speculifer. Next base: position 354,230,143 of record OZ025294.1, read on the forward strand.
ATACAATACATAAAATATTAAGTTAAAAATAACATAAATTCCAGTTCTATAGCAGATGTTTTCTCCGAACCTGACACACTTTTCGATGGTATAATAATGAAAATAGCTCGGAAATCGCTTTTACAAAACCCCGTTCAGCAATTTTTTTTCTTTTTCTTTTCTTTTCTTTTTTTTTTCTTTTCTTTTCATTTTTTTTCAAATTTACGAAGGACTGCTTGCCATACCTAAAAATAACCACGCACAAAAAATTTAGTTCAACTCTATGCATAACTTCCTACAGTTTTTGATGATACAATAATGAAAATGACATAGACATCGAAATTATAGCGCCCTTTTCCGGCGGATTTATTTCAAATTCAGGGAGGACTTGTAAAGCATAGCCAAACACTAAACCCTTTCCGGCACACTGTGCTCGGACTGGGATACCTAATTTTTATTCCAAACTTTCAAACGGCACCAAGAATATTTTAGTAAATTGTTGCTTTTACAAGATAAGCTTAAATTAAGAAATTCAAAATATCTAAAAAATTCGTTTGTGAATTCCGGTGTCATTCGATAATTTCTTATTTTACTATGAAATTTGTCCTTTCCCGTGCATAACTTCATACACTTTTCGGTGATACAATATTGAAATTGGCAAAAAATCGCTGTTGCAGCGTTCCATTCAGGCGGATTTTTTTCAAATTCAGCGAGGACCCGCTTACCATAACTAAAAATTTTCACAAAATATTGGTTCAATTCTATGCATAATTTCACACACTTTTCGGTTGTACAATACTGAAAATGGCACAAAAATAACTATTGCAGCGCCCCATTCCGGCGGATTTTTTTCAAATTTAGGGAGGACACGTTTACAGTGTTGAATTCAGCGGGTGGCCCGGGGAGCACATTCCCCTCCGGAGCAATAAAATGTCCTCCCCCGGAAATTTTGAGATTTTGTGTTTTAAATGGTCAAAAATTGCAATTTCCCTCCGGAACTCCATAATGTCCCCCTTCCTCTCCGAAGCCACAAATGTCCCTCCCGGCGAAAAGTGTCGGAATTAAACTCTGCACGTTAAAGCCATAAACTTACACAAAAAATTTGGTTCAATTCTATGAATAATTTTATGCACTTTTCAACCTTTCACTTTTCACTTTTATAATTAACAAACAGTAAATACATAAATTTAAAAACAGTTAGATAAAGCAAACATTACTTTAAAAAAATATATATCCCAAAATTACGGTCACAAATGTTTCAGAAATTATACATAAAAAAAAAAACAATAAATGAATAAATCCAAATACAGGAAATAAAAATAGGCAAAAAAAAAATGGCCGCCATCTCCGGACGAATACTACATGATAGCCGAGGAGTTTAATTTCGGATATGGAATATAATTTTAATAATAGCGGTGACATCGAAAGTTTGATTTATTTGGTTTTGTTTATTGGCATGAACTGAGTGAATATCCGATTTTTCTCAATCATTTAGATTTTTAAACTCACGGTAGATGGCAGCACCAAAAATGCTTCTTAAACATTATCCTTGTTTCATGGAAGTAGTTCTTGAATTTATTCCTCTTGATCAGGGTTGCCAGATTGAATTTTTCGAAGGAGGCCAAATAAATTCTACACTGGAGCCAAATGGAGGCCAAACTTGAGGATAATAAAGCCAACATTTAAATCTTAAAAATCATATGTTATATCTGAAAATCGCAGGGAAGAGGTGTTGTAAAACTTTTATCTTTCGGTATCTGACTTCTATTTTTTAAATTATATATCTTTAAAAAAAAAAAAAAAAAAAAAAAACTACACTAGATTAGTTTTAAGCTGGGTTGGCAGCATGTGACTGCCAACCCACCACCAACCAACCAAACATAGTCGACAATTTATAGCCTGTATTATGACTGATGAGCCAACCAATCACAATCGACCAAGTTTGAGGGACAAACAAAACACACTTCTGGTTGCTAAGGTAGTAGCTAGATATGATGTCAGCAAAAACTGACCTGCCATCTGATGGACAAAAGATAAAACGTCTTTAAAATTCTAATTTCAGTTAGTTTAGTGTCGCCCTCTGTTGGATCATTGGATGTTAAATACTTTAAAATTCAAAATTAGTCAAAAGATCCTTTCCCACCTAAATCATGAATGCATAACCAGAATTCTGCTGTAAGTTCTGAGTGTGTGTGTGTGGGAGGGGGTGGTTATTCATAATTTAGTGCTGGAATAAGGAAAAATGTACTTTCTTCCACCCTCTTCCTCCTCTCTTTTCAATAATATAAATATGAATATAAATTTGAATATAAATATACATACATGTACCTTAAATAACTGGAAGGTATAGTAGCAGAAACCTGTAATAAAAATTTTACCCCCTCTTACCCCTTCAATGATACTATTATCAACTTATTAAAACAGTAGCTATACATTTCTCTTTATGATAAACAATGATTGTTTATTCTAAAGATATGCTTGTAGCATTTATCATTTAAGATGCAATAAGGTGTAAATCAATATGTAGCTATTTTATCTCACATTAATTTAAGTTAATGTGTATTTAGCATAATGCTATGCCCAATTATAGAAAGTAATTTTTATAAATACTAAGAAAACTAGCAAAAATTCTAATCAGAACAGGTGACCAGCCAATATTTTTCATTTTTATTTTCTAGAGAAAATAAAACATCTATTTCCAACCTGTTTTCTTGAACAACACATTATATACCGATACTCATATGGCAGAAGAAAAAGAATGCCAAACGTTGATATTGTATATTTTGGAATAAAATTATTTATTTATTTATTTAAATATTATTATTTATTATGGAATATAATTATTTAATGGTTTTAACAATAACTTCATATTTTTATTAAATGAATAACAGAGTATGAAAAAAAGTTACCAGATTATTTTAATACAAATTCCCATCCACCTTCAAACAAATTATAAAAAATTATAACTTTATACCTCTAAAGACACCCCCCCCCCCCCAAATGCACCCTAAAATAATATTGTTGTACCAAATGCTTCATCACAATAGGATTTATTGGGATCTTATAACATCAGTTAGAAGTTTCAAAAACAAACACTGTCCTTTTTCAACACAAATGGCTAGTATTTACCTAACTGACAGATATAATATGCACTTTCACAGTTTTAAATACAATATTTGCCATTTAATTGAATCACTTTGTTGATTAGAATTTGATTGAATAAAGCCAAGGATTCTGAACAAGCCAAAAAGTTTCAACAATATTACAATAATTGTTTGATTTATTAAAGCGGCTATTTTATGTAGCTACAATTATTGATTCAAGTAAGTGGCAATTATTGTAAATATTTTACTTCTGGGAGAGGTTTTAACCCCCCGAAATCTCCTTTCCTTGCATTAGTGATAACGGTACTTACAGAAAATAAAATATATGCAGGTTTTATCTATATATTGAGAAAAACTTTTTATCAAAACAAATTCATTCACTGTCATATTTATTTATGTTACTTTGTTCACTCTTACTTCTTAACATTCAATATCAATTTAGTTTCATTTAAGTAATCATAAACTGTAATCATTTTGAAAAATGTTTTGTCTTTGTTTTTATTTGTAAGCAGGGCCCCCTCCCCCCCCCAAAAAAAAAAGAAAAACCCCTCCAAATTCTGTAACACTTGGCAAGAAACTTGACAAATGTCCAAAACCTATTTGAGAACAATATTAAACTTTAATAAATAAAAACTGTATTACATTTTCTTACTGTAGTAACTTTGCGGAATTAAGATATTTTTTGGAAAATACTGAAATTTGACTTAAATAATTAAGCCTTCTCCATGTAAAAGTCTTAAAGATGGCCCTATTTGTAAATAGATAATATTTAGATTTTATAATATTATTATAAAAAAAAGTGCAGACAAAAAGCTTACTTCATATCATATATTGTTGCTATCGGGATTCAAGATGTTTTATGAACTTCAATGTTTATTTCATTTTTCTTTTATTCATAGGTATCAACAGTTTACTATAAAATGCCAAATTAGGATAATATTTCAAATGTACAGACATAAATGTACTTTTATTTATTCTTTTCTCACTTTCATGAATTATTTATGATTCCACTGCAAATGAAAACAATTCTGTTGTTATCTGGGTTTCTCTTTAATTAAATAAATAAGTAGCCAAATTAGGCTACAAAGAAATTAATTTATGCAATAATACAAACATAGAAAAATTCATAAAATCCTAAAATTACTTTTTTTTTAAAGAGGAATCTCATAAAAGCTTTCCTATTACATTTACAGATAACTGCTTTAAAATATTACATTAAAATAAAAATTGAATTATTTTTAACGTAAAAATAATGATAATGACAAAAATATATAAATTTAAATACTTTATTACATATTTAAATATAACTGACATAAATAAAATCACAAAAGATATATAGTAGAAAAAACAGAAAAATTTTACTCACAATAAATCTAAATATTTATCATCGTCAGTAGGGATTAGGTTATTATCATACATGTTACTATTAAAGGAATTAAGCATGTCTGTCGAAGGTTGAAAGGCGTTGCAACATATTCCTTTACTCTGAAAATATGTCCGAATCCTGATAATTGAGTCTAACATTTTTAAAGAGAGATTATTCCTCACTTTATTTTTAATGAGCGATAACTGTGAAAAAATACGTTCGACTTCAGCATTGCTGATGGGCAGTGAGAGGCAATTTAATGCGTAATCAGCTAACTCACGGTATGGTTGGTTACCTGTTCCATTTGTGTATTTTTTAATCTTACTCCAAAAGAGCACAGTATTTTCTGCAGGGAAGAAATCTTTAAAGATTTCTTCCTCTTTCCATTCATGTAAAATTATTTTTCTGTATTGCGATTCTACTGCTTGAGGATCATCCATCAGATGGGGTAGAGGAAGTTCTTTGAAACTGATTCTGTCCACTTGATTTAAGACTTTACTCGGCTTCAACCAAGACATTTTCTTAAAAACTTCCTTATTTTCAGGTAAGCGCTCTTTTACTTCCTTTAGCAATTCCAGTAGGAATTCATGGCATCTTTTCAGTAAATTATTTACGGCATCGGCATTGCTATTGTGCTGTTTGTATTTCATTAGCTCATGAGAAAAATGAGCTCCAAAATCAACCTCGTGTATTTGCAAAAGATTGCCTTCATGACTGTATAATCTTCTCTCTAAAGACTGGTAATGAATATTTAGCTCTTTTACCAAGTTTTCAGGTTCGACATTTTGCGATTGAAAAAGAGCATTTACTTTTTCAAATTCTTGAATAATTGGACACAAGAATATGAAATATAGTTGATTAATGTCATCATTAATTATATCAAAAATCATCCTAGCTTTATATCTTGCCTTTTGTGTGGCACATCTGCTTTCCTGTTGGAAATAAGTCTTCAACTCAAGCCAATTTACTAAGATATTGTAAATTACAGTCCCTCTTACTAGCCATCGTGTGCAAGAAGTCTTTTTAAAAGGCAAAGGATTGCCAACTACATCCTCATCAAGATTTATTGTTTCAGTAAGCATCTTAAATTTTTCTCTTCTTTCAGTTGATTTTTTGAACCACGATGGGATTTCTGTTAACAAAAATCCGAGATGAGAAGGCAAAATTTCAAAGGCCTTTTTTACACATAATGCCAAACTGTGACAAATACATTGCATTTTTAAGCAATTAGGCGATTCGTTCAATATTCGGGACCAGACAGAATTATTTTTACCAGTCATGTTTTTGGCACCATCTGTTCCAAAACCTATGCAACTTATATGCAATACGCTCCTTTACTTTCATCTTCTTGTAACCATGGGAATTCTCTTTCCCACTCTGGTAAATATTTTCGAGCTCCATCGTAACAATTTTTCCATTTAGACATTTTGCCTAAAAACACAAACACCGTTAACTGAAATCAAACTATTTCAACTTTCAAGCATTAAATCAGATAAAATATTATTAAAAGCACTAAAGAAACTGTTTAAATCAAATAGAGTTAATCAATTCAAACGGATCAACGATCGTCAAGAATGAACACAAACACACAAGCAAAGCAAGTTCATGTTGATCAACATTCAACAACACGTGGATTTTATTAAACTTACACATTACACTAGAATTCCCCAGACTCTGAAATCACGTGACTTGCAACGCTATATTTTGATTGGCTGAAACTGATGCTGCCACTGTAGAACTTGAAAATTAAAAAAGGGACAATTTACTTTTCGTCTTTCCAAAAAGTAGGGCAGAAATTTCATCGAAAGGAGAAAAAAAGATATTTCTGCGAAATGAGGCCAAATTTGGAGCCAAATTTACTACGATGCCAAAAATAAAATCTCGGAGCCAGCTTCAACGGTTTGGAGCCAAATTTCGGAAATTTGGCTCCAAGGAGGCCAATCTGGCAACCCTGCTCTTGATACATGAGGATGAAACACAGAATATAAAGGTCCGAAGCAGGGCCGTAGCTAAGGCTAAGGAGGCGCTAAAATATTTTGAGCCCTCCCTTCCCCCCTGGAAAAGATTCCAAGGTCACTAAATGAATTTTTGTTCTGAAAATTCAAATGACATTCTATTCGAAAATCTAATTTAGTTTTGAGACCCTTTCACAGTTTTGCAGAATTACTAAATTGTATCTAAAATAAGTGTTTCAACACTCCCTCATCCTATTTGTAGATATAAACAAGGATGTAGTGGAGGATATACGGGGGTGTACGGCGTATACCTTCTGGATTTTTTAAAGGAACGCCGTATACGCTCTGTTTCTCAAGAAAGCTATAGTATAAGCACTCTAGGGTATACCCTCTACCTTGAGCGTATACCTTCTGATTAGAGCGTATATCCTCTGTTATTTTTACGACTACACTCCTACATATGAAGCTAACATAATGTTTAATTTTGCACCAGTTATAGACTCAAAATTTTCATCATCATGTTCTTTTCTTAGCATAAAATGAAGTTATTACGACAGTTTAATGAGAAACATAGTATCTATCTTTCTGTGTCAGAGAGAGAGAAAAAAAAATTCTGAGCCCCCCCCCCCCCCCCCCCGTATTGTTCACTTCTAGCTACGGCCCTGGTCCGAAGGTCAGAGAAATCTAGAATTCCTCACCAAAATAATAACTAGTCGTTGGGGGCCACCGTAATACTTACCCATCATGGATATGTATATGAAAATAAAACATGTGAAAACTATTTATACAATGCATTGCAATTCATAAACAAAATTTAAATATTGTTAATATACATGGTAATGCTATATTAAAGAACTGCTGATGTACCAATTTTGACAAATTATATAAAACTCCAAACTACTTAAGTAGTACCGAACTGCGTAAAAGAAACATCCTTATAACTCCAAAAATAATAATTCTATTAACTAACAATTGACTGCGTCGGATTAAGCGTCTCATTTCCAATTAAAATATACTTCTAAATTGAAATTTGAATGAAATACAGGGTCATGAAAAATAGAAGAATGTGGAAAACAGGAATACAAATATCTCGGCAACTAATAATCCGATTGACTTCATTCTATATGCAAAATGTGTGTTATTTTATTGCCTTTTACGTCCATTTCTTAGAACAAAAACACTCGAAATTTTTTTTATACCTTTCATGAGAACGAATTTTTCGAGAATCCGAAAAAAATAGTTCCGGATAATCGAGGTTGCTGATATTAAATAGGCTTCGTCCCATTCTTACATACTAACTACATACAAAATTTCAAGTCTCCATCTCAATTCGTTCGGGAGATAGAGTGTTTACAGACAGGCTGACAGACAGACAGACAGACAGACGGACGGACGGCAAAATTTTTTTTTCTAAAATTATGTTTTTCGGAATCTCCACTATCTAAAACGTGTAAATCCGTCAAAAAAATTTTTTCGATTTTCAAAACGATTACAAGACTTACCCTATACTACGTATGATGGGTAAGTAATAATTAAAAAAAAAAATCTTTGTGTCTTTACAAATAAATAAATTTCCTCCAAAGCGATGTTTCACCTTTTTCAGCTGCAAAAATATTTTTTTTAACCTCACTTGCAGATGTCAGATAGATCGTTATTGTTGTAAAAATCGGTTTTAGCCATACACTGCAAAAAAAAAAAAAAAAAAAAAAAAAAAATATATATATATATATATATATATATATGATCCTTTTGCTCCATCGTCACTCTCCCGCTTTTGTAGAACATCTCTCTTTTGACCCATGTGAATCCTCCATAATAGGCTGAAGTAATCGTTTCCTATGAAGGCGGTGGAGTGACAATGCAGGAAAAGGGTAAAATTTTTAACAGTATATGACACTGGATGTCGTATAACCTATTAAATTAAATAAACTGACCAAATGAGTCATTAAAAAAAAATAGTAATAACTAGAATTCTTTTATGAATGAAAGCTTTGGAGAAGCTGAATGTATATTAAGGGTGTTTTTAACTGCTCCGCTCAACAAGCGCAAAACGTTTTGACACATTTACAAATTCATTTTTTAACAGAAAGATATAAAATTGGAAGGCCTGATCATGGAAGCGATTTCGAATAGAACTCAGTTTTCCATTTTATGATTATTAAATTACCTGTCCAATTCTAAGCAATTTCGATCGCATGATCACCCGTTTTTCTTCTGCTTTATGACCGGTTTTTCTGCTTTCGTCGGGAAATGTGCTCAAAAGTGTCAACTTTGAAGACTTGTTATGAAAGATCTATTGTGTTTTTTAAAAAACAGAAGATTGAGTGCAATTAGGCAGTTTCTGAACAATAACACCTGCTATTTTCATGCATTTCCGAACAAAAATAAATTAAAGCATGTGTCACAAAGTTGCCCTTTTTGATTTAAGAACACCCTTAAGGCTCAGGCCCGTAGCCAGGATTTTCTTTCGGGAGGGGCTCAATTTTGGAATTTTTTCTATTCTTGAAAAAGTAATTTCAATTATATTAAGTAAAAAATTTAAAAATAACATAGGCTTATCCTAATGTGTGTTTCTACATAGAATACTATTTAACTATGTCAAATATTGTTATTTCATAGTTAATTTTTTCAATTTCTGTTGCAATTTTTAACTTTTAAGAGCACTTCCAGTCTTCAAACCGGTTCGGAAACCAGAGAGTTTTTAGGAAAATTTTTCTGCGAAACTTAAAAAGCACAAACTAACAATGTTTGATATGAACCTCAAGTAGGGGAGAGGGGGGGCACCTCTGAACACTCTAAATATTTTCCTTCAAATAAATTATTTTCTAAAAATGTCCATGCAATACATTACTACTCTTCAGTGCAATAAATATACAAAGCTGATCCATTTTGTATGCACAATACTCTTTATTCAAGATATGTATTTTCTTTCTCTTGAATCTAAACTTAAGAAAATAACATTGTAAGATTTTTGTTACAAATTTTGTATCCCTAAAATTTTGATTTGTTGTTCAACACTTAAATAAAGATGCAATCTTTATTTTATAAGTTTTGTTTTATTCAAATTCTGCAGCCAAAGTGAGTAAACAGTTACTCCATGATGTGATGGGGCACCATTGAACATTTAAAATTATGAAGTAAAGGGTTGTTGATGTACCTAAATATTACTATTTTTGAAATTTTTTCTATGTGAAAAATTCCAAAAATAGTTAATTAAGAAAATTCTTAATTACTCACTTAATTAAGAATATCAAAGAACATGAACTTATACTGCTAACAATCCTTCCTTATTGCACACATGTACTATTATAATCTCTGGATGTATCAGCGATTGGAAGTTTCAAACTTAAATTGATGATGGCATTCATTTATTTGATAATTGCAAAGTCCGGATACACAATAATGATTCTTGGTTTAGTAGGTTTGTCTAACAAAGCCTATAACTCTTTCATTTACTCTTTCCCAAACTACGGAATTACTAGTACTTTCGTACTAAATAAAATGGAATTTAAGTCAGGTTTTTTTATAAAAAGTGTGAATAAAAATTTTTAATTTTCCAGAAGCATCAAATATTATATTGGTGTATTACACCAATAGGGATATTTTTAAAAAGTTTTCTCTATCAAACATAACTGGAGAGACATTCTGTGTTCTTTCAACAATGATTTTTGACATCAACTTTGATGGATTTAAGTTTGGTTAAATAATAGAAAAATTATTAGTTTCAATAAAATATAGCTATTAAATTTTATTCATATTACTTTATATTCCTGTGTTTTATAGTTTTTATTAGTTTCAATAAAATATAGTTATTAAATTTATTCATATTACTTCATATTCTAGCGTTTTATGAAAACTCTCAATATTTTCATATTTTATTCATTCTTTCAAAGGTACCCCTACATGGGGCAGGTTTGAACAGAAATATTTCAGCTTTTTAAATCCTCACAATTTTTTTTAAAATTTATATGGAAAACTTTTAATTTCAGGTTTATATGATGAAGAAATGCACTGTTTTTATTATGTAATACTTAAAGCGCAAAAAATATAATTCAAATAAGAAATGTACTGATTTTTAAAAAAAAATTGTTCAAATGTGACCACTTCTCCCCTATCCTATGAAAAGAAATGTTGTAAAATATTGAAATGCAAACAAATAATATGTATTGATTTAAAACATAGGATTAATGTTAACGTGCGAGAATCTGACATTACGAGTGCGAGGTCTTGAAACTATTGATCTATAAATAAAATAAATTACAAGCATTATTTTTTTGAAAAAAAATTAAAATTTCTGATTTTAGCAATTTTTTGAAAAAAAAAAATTGCTACAGTCATATGTAATCATAAAAATTATGTTTGTAGTTCACATTTTCTGATTATAATAATTATAAATGTTACTCTTGGTAAAAAAAAAATTACTAACAGTGCTGAATTCAGACACTTTTCTCCGGGGGGGATTTTTGGGGCTCCGGGAGGGACATTACAGTGTTCCGGGGGGGGGAGGGATTTGTATTTTTTTACCATTGAAAACACAAAATCACAAATTTTCTGGGGTAGGAAATCTCATTGCTCCGGGGGAGGGGAAATACCCCCCCTCCCGGGCACACCTAAATTCAACACTGTTTACTATAGTGTAACAGAAGCAATCATCATAATTTCTTCTTAGCCATGATGATGATTGACTTATCAAGATCTTCTGTAATTTCCCGAAGAATGTATACCATGGAAAAGCTACTCAGTCTGCCATCAACCATAACGCTTCGAGTCAAAGATTTAATTATTTTCTTTGCCGAAAAATATCTTTCAGGACTGCCTGTTGTTACTCGACTTTCAACCAAAACTGTCAGAAAGTGTTTGATTTTATTGTAATACGTCACATTACAGTAATAAACTTTTAAAACCTCTGTGTTGGTGTCAACATTAGCAATTTGTTTCCACCCTAATTCATATTCAGCTTTCACTTGCTACATTGACACTTTATCCTGAAAATATTGCATCGGATTCTCTCATTTGCTTGCTTTTTCCAGTGAATCACATCCTGGAAGATGTAATTGGGAATCTTTTAGAATGTCTTCATTCGAAAAGGACCAATAATTTAAATTTTGAATAAGATTTTCTACATGGGGAAATAAGGCCGTGATATTGTAATACTTGTCAGTGGATGTAATTTGAGGGTTTGTACCTGTTGCCTGTCTAAATGTTAGTCATGGGATCTTTATTTCAGTTTGGAAGATATCTTTTCGAAGTTTTGATGTACAATAAGGTCTCGCAAAAGATTTCTACTTCTTTTTTTTTTTTTCTTTTTTTTGCATATTTATGTAAAATAATTAGGCATCTTTAGCATGGGTTACAGCCAAAATATTATATCACGTGATTTTTTGAAGAACTCACTATGACTGTCAACTGAAAACATGACAAACAGACAAGCTTATGAGAAAATGATTCTTCTCCCTGACTGCCAAGAAAGCTCCAGCTGTTGAAGAAATCTATGTGTTTTTCGAAATATTTTCTGAGCTAATACAAATGTAATTAAGTAGCTCAACAAAAGTCAATATGCTTTCATGCCTCTCGATAAAATTTGTATCACAAATGCAAAGAAGTTATTTTCTTTTGTTTTCTAGCATATATGATGCAATTGCTTCTTGAAGTGCTAAATTTGCCTTCAGGTGATTAAAAAAAACTTTTGTCGCTGCTTTAACAAGTCCATGATAATTTTGAATGAAGGGAATCAGCATGCTGTTGGAAAAGGTAAGATTTAACCGAAGGCTTTCACAGAGGACGTATCTAATTTTTAGATCTGAAGAATTTCTGAAGAATTCTAGAATGACCCCCGCTAACATGACCAAGCTTATTGGCTGCTTTGTCATACGCCTATGCGACGCATTTATACATGCCAAGACATAGTTCATCACAATGTTGTAAAATTACTTTTCTTGAATTTTTGGAAGAGAAGACATTTATTGGAATAACACGTATAAAAAAAAATCCGAATTATTGGGTTTTGTGAATTTTTTAATAGTTCATATATCTAACACAAAAAGGCAAGATGTTCTGCGCTTGAAATGTCCATAGTTTCATCAGCAATTAAGCTGAAATAGATCGCAATATTTATTTTGATAATTAATACTTCGGTAACTGTATCCCAGAATATTTCAATGATTTCATTCTAAGTTTCTGAGGTGAACTAAATAGCATTTCTAGGGATATTTATAATATCTCGTTTCAATTCATTCGCTCCAGACTTTGCTCAAAACTTAAAAAAAACTCTTAGCTAACAGTCTTTTTTATACCAATTTCTCTAAAGTTAGAGGATCGTCTTCGTGGTCAGTGGCTATTTTGTTCTGCACAAAGTAAGATTGTTTCAAGTATTATTCCTAATTTCTTCTTTTCCTGGAGCTCTTTGAAAATTCACCAATAAAATAATTCTATTTCTATTCTCCTGAGGAAATATAAAGTTTGTTTGTTAAAATAAAATACAGTTTGTGATAATCTAATTGTATATATTTTAAGAAAAACGTTTAACCCTTTTCCAATGACTGAAACATGTAGAAATAGTCTTATTAATTTTTCATGATCTTTCTTATGCCGTATGCGTATTATACTTAATTTTTCTTAGTCAAATTAATGATAAGAAATTACACTTGATCGAATTTTACTGTGTATAAAGACAGTAAAAATTGCTTTTTAAAAAGAATTTATATTTTTAGTGGTACATATCTATTTTTAAAAAATCCCTGTCGGCTTGGCCTATAGGCGGAGGTAGATTTCGAAGAATGCTCATTTCAAAAACAAAAAATAAAATTTGATTACAGATAAACCCAGTTTGACAACTTTATTTGGCCTCTTTTCAAAAATTTTTAATTTCATTTTTCTGTAAGAACTGCTTTTATCAGAATGATTTTAAGCTAAATTCAGCTCAAATGCCTATTTTGACAACATATTTTGAACATATTCTGACTTTATTTAAAAAAAAATGGATTAATAGGGCACATTATATAGCTCTTAAGTAACAAAAAACTGTCAATTGAATGCGTTTGAGAGCAAAATTGAATTTAAAAATGAGTTATAAAATAACCAATTTGTTATTTGAATACAACCTCAATTCTTAATCACGATTACTTCGGGAAATTTTGTACGAAGTGCCCACTTTGACAGCATTTTTAAAAATATATTCAGCCTTTATCAAAAAAATGACCAATACGGCACATTATACAGCTCCTAAATAAGAGAACCTGTCAATTGGATGCGTTTGAGATCAAAATTGAATTTAAAAATGAGTCAGGAAAAACGCAATTTGTTATTGTTTTGAATACCTCAATTTTTCAATCACAATCGCTTCGGGAAATTCTGTTCAAAATACCCATTTCGGAAGCATTTTTTAAAAATGTAGTCTGCCTTTATCAAAAAACTGACCAATGAGTCACATTATATAGTTCCTAAATAAGAGAACCTGTAAACTGAATGCGTTTGATAGCAAGAATGGATTTAAAAATGAATCAGAAAAAGTGCAATTTGTTATTTGAATACTTCCTCAAATTTTCAGTCACGATCACTTCGGGAAATTCTGTTCAAAGTACCATTTTTGGCAGCCTTTCTTGAAATATGTTCTGTCTTTATCAATAAACTGACCAATGCATTACATTATATAGCTCTTAAAGAAGAGGATATGCCATTTGGATGCGTTTAAAATCAAAAATGAATTAAAAAATGAGTCAGAATACAAGCAGTTTGGATTTGAGGCTTTTTGCCCAACTCCTATTTTTGCTTAATTTATTTTTGCTATACGAATTGGTCCTATGAAAAACTTGTCAATATAAAAGTTGTAGATATTATTGAGAAGATGTAAAATAAATTTAATTAGACTCGATAGTTTAAGAATTGACAAAGTTATGGATTTTTGTCTTTTTTCACCCCCCCCCCCCTTTTTTTTTGTTTTCGTTTTTAATTTTTTTTCTCGGTAATAAATAGTCCTATTAAAAACTTGCAAAAACAAAAGTTTTAGACAATGTTGAGTACATTTATAAAAAATGTAGGTGGATTTGATATCTTGAACTGAAGAAATTATGAATTTTTTTCTCCCAAAAAACCTGTTTTTTTTTTCGCCTCTTGAACCCATTTCTAAATTTATCAAAAATCTGTCATGCATAAACTTTTTGCCCATTCTTAAGAAGTAATATAAACTTTAAACCGATTCGATATCTATTTTATTTAAGACGTTATGGCGTATTTTCTGTTTTCACGAAAACCCTCCCTATTTCCATCCCCTTGGACTGATTTTGCCCATTAACAAACTTAGCCGAGATTTTATACCTATTGGTTTTATGTATCAGTTTGGAAGAGATTGGAGCAGAATTATAGAAGTTATCGTGTCTATAGAAGAAAGTGAGATATATACATATATGAACTTTTTTACTGATGGCAGTTTTGGGGTCTAGAGGTCATGATCGGCATAGACTTGCAAAAAATTTTCAGAAATACCAACATTGGAGCGACCGCAATAGGTAGTATTTCATACGAAATCTACCTAAAAACAATATATCCAAATAACCGATATGATGAAGGATTGCCATAACTGTAATTCAATAAATGGATATTTTTTCAGCTAAAAATGCAATTGATTTTAATGTAATGGAAGATAAAAACAAACAAAACTTATTTTTTTTATCATACCGATAATTTTGTAATTTCAAACTTTCGGGAGGGGCTTCAGCCCCCTTAGCCCCCTCCCTGGCTACGTGCCTGTTAAGGCTTCTGTCCCTGCCCGCGAAGACACTCGCGAGCTAATGTTATTCCTATGGGGAGACATTTTTCTAATAACTCTTTCGCATTTTGACATTTTTGAATATTTTCTTTTGCATTGGATAGCTGAGGTCCTTCTCAATATCGCTTCTTGATATTACTTTTTCTAATTTGGTCGCATGTATTTTCTATAAAGTTATTTTTACTTCCAAAACCGGTTCAGAAAATGAAAGTAACCCTGTAAAAAATATCTACGATCAAAATCGAAAAAGTAATCAAGAAGCGATCTTGAAAGGGATCTCAGATATCCAATACAAAAAAAATTATTTTAAAAATGACAAAATGTGAAAGAATTATTAGAAAAATGTCTCCCCAGGAATAGCATTAGCACGCGAGTGTCTTCGTGGGCAGGGACAGGAGCCTTAACGCATGGACACTGGTACTCTGCGCAACAACTGGAAAACGTTTAAGGCTGTTCTCAACTGCTCCGCTCAACAAGCGAAAAACGTTTTGACATATTTACAAAGTCATTTTTTAATATAAATACATAAAATTGGAATGCCTTACTATGCAAGCGATTTCGAATTGAACCTATTTTTCCATTTTTTGATAGTTAAATTACCTAACGAGTTATAAGCTACTTCGATATCTTGATCACCCATTTTTCCCCTGTTTTTCGACCGGTTTTTCTGCTTCAGTCGGAAAATGTGTTCAAAAACGTCAACTTTGAAGGCTTGTTATGAAAGATCTATTGCGTTTTTTTTAAAAACAGAAAATTGAGTGCAATTAGGCAGTTTTTGAATAATAACACCTGCTATTTTCAAGCATTTCCGAACAAAAATAAATTAAAGCATGTGTCACAAAGTTGCCCTTTTTGATTTAAGAACAGCCTTAACACACTTACGAATTAATTTTTTAGCGGTAAGATATAACTGCGAATTCTGAACCATGGAAGCGATTTGTAATCTAACTCAATTTTCTATTTTTTGATCAATAAATAGAATTTGGGCCTTAACGCATGGACACTGGGAGAAAGTTAAGGACTCAACACAAAGCTATTGAGCTATAAGCTTTTTTGATCACATGACAAGGCCATTTTCACCCCAGTTTGAACTGGTTTTTCTTCTTTCGCGCGGAAGTCAGTTCAAAACGCTCATTTTGGCACTATTTTCTAAAAAGTCTATTGTGTTTATTAAAAAAAAAAAGAAAAGAAAAGAAAAGAAAAGAAAAGAAAGAAAGAAACGGAATACTGAGTGCGATTAGATAGTTTCGGAACAACAAAACCTGCTAGTTTCATAATTACTGAACAAAAATAAATTAAAACTTATGCCATAGATTTGCCCTTTTTGATTTACAAAGAGCCATAAGGCATCCAGGTTCTCAAATGCAAAGGGACTCCTTTCTGACATATTTCTGAATTATTTTTTCTTTCTTTCTTTCTTTCTTTTCTTTTCTTTCTTTCTTTTTTTTTTTTTTTAGATGCATGAAATTAGCAAGCATTATTAGTTAGGAACTATGATCTAAACCTTTCTATTTTTTTCGTAATGGAAAATGATTTTTCAAAAGATACTCTCAAAATCACCGTTTTGAACCGAATTTCCGAACCTACCAGTACGTGATTAGAGAGAGAGAGAGAGAGAGAGAAAAAAAACTTATCATCATATATCCAAAATTGGTTAGGATTGAATATAGAAGCGACTTGGAATCAAATATTTTTCATTTTTCTTTATAATTAGTCAGAAAATATGTAAGTTTCGCGATTGTTGAGCAGGGAATTCAAGAATTGCCTTTTCATTGTCTCGTGTCACAATTTTTTTCCCCAATTTATTAATAAACTAATGTGGGGGGGGGGGGAGCTGACCGAGTTATGTTCGGTCAAAATCAACTTTGTGCTCAACTCGATGTAATATTCTCAAGGTATCATTCTTTCTGTATTATTGTTGTAAAACATGTTACTTAGGACAGTATTATTTACAAAAACAATCAATTTAAAAACTACACTGTTAAAAAAAAAAAAAAAAAAAAAAAAAACTGTAATTTTACAGACGTAAAGTTGCCGAAATCTGTATGCTTACTAATATTTTTCCTGTACCCTGTACAAGAAAAAAAAGTAACTCTATAAGATTAATTTTTTTGTAAAAGCTACAGAAATCTGTAACTTTACAAACGAATCTACTAATTTAGACCAGTTAAATTAATTAATAAAATTAATTCGTTTACTTAATTTTTGTTAGATTGCAGTTTCGTTAAATTCGTTAAAGTAATTCTTTAAATTCGTTAGACTAATATTACAGCAATCTTATTAAAATTTTATCTGTAACCTAGGTTCACGTCACATAAAATATTCTAGGAATCCTAGTTTTCTAGAAAATTCTTAATAACCTTACAGATTTTTCGATTTTCAGTTCAAATCTGTATCTGTTACATAAATTTTTACTGTTGCCGTTACATAAAAAGTTCTAGGAATCCTAGTTAAAAAACTTTTAGTAACTTTAAAGATTTTTTTTTTTTTTTAATAGTGTGTGTATATGTTTATAAATTTTACAATGTTTATACACATAGAAAAGGACGAATGGTACTACGAAAGGACATCAATCCAAATCACATTTTTAGCTCGACTCTGATTGGTTTAATCGTGCATCTCGAATTCTACTGAGAATTTCTAAAAAAATTCTGCTCATTCTGAATGCCATTTTTTTTTTTTTTTTTTGCCAAATCTAGCCAAATTTGACGACATTCTTTCATTTGGAGCCATATATATATTTTGGAATTCGTTATCTTTAAAGTCGATTTTTCGGACGCTTGTTAATTTCATGCATTTCCTGTTAAAAATAATTTGAAACTTAAGGCTGTTCTCAACTGCTTTGCTCAACAAGTGGAAAATATTTTGACACATCTACAAATTTATTCTTTAACGGAAAGATATAAAATTGCAGAGTCTGACCATGGAAGCGATTTGGAATGTAACTCAGTTTTCTATTTTTTGATCAATAAAATAACTATTGATATAGAAGCTTTTTCGATTGCGTGAAAAGGCAATTTTTACCCCAGTTTGGACTGGTTTTTCTTCTCTCGGGCGGAAAGTCAGTTCAAAATCCTACTTTGACAGTATGTTCTGAAAAATGTATTGTGTTTACAAGAAAAATGGGAAACTGAGTGCGATTGGATAGTTTCTGAGAGATAATACTTGATAGTTTCATATATTTCCGAACAAAAATAAACTAAAACTTATGTCATAAAGTTGCCCTTTATGATTTAAGCACACCCTTAAGTCATAAAGTTGAATTGCTCTGCTCAACAAGAGAAAAACGTTTTGACATTTCATTTCAAAGATCATGTATTTTCTAAGATTGCTGCATAAATTCCGAACATTTTGATGGAGCACTAAAACTGGCTACAGACGAATCATATATTAAACTGTTCGAGAAGAAGACATTTTATTATTATTATTATTTTAAATCATCAGCGAAACAAACTTAATTGATGAAATTTGAAAATGTAAGGTGGGTCAGTGTCCCCTCTTTCAAAGACCACGTATTTTCTAAAATTGCTACAAAGATTCAGAACATTTTCATGAAGCACTAAAACTAGAAACGGATGAGTAAAATTACGTAATTAAAAAATAATAATAATAATAATAATAATAATAATAATAATAATAATAATAATAACATCCGTTTCTAAAAACGAGGTCAAAACCTCTGCTAGTCGGAATCCCTGCTAAGGAAACATTTTTTTTTTTTTTTTCGCAGCGTGGTTCCGCTTCAAAAAATTTCCCATTACTTCGTTTCAATTTACTTTCTTGGAATAATAGAGGATTTGCGTGTTGCAAAAGTCACCTGCATGGCAGTAGCAAACGCAGAATGAAGGTTCATGTCGCTGAACCGCAGGAATGTCGAGCGGAACTTCATTTAAATACGTCAACACTGCTATTTTGCATGCTCCATTAAAACATTTTCATGTCTCATTTTCTTATGGATGAGTTAGTAAAACAGTTTGCATGCATTAGCTTCTGTGCAGCACATGTTAGGAGCTGTGCAAATATAACGTTATCAATTTTTTGGTAATTTCGAACCCCCCCCCCCCCCTTTCGATGTCATACGTTATCATCCCTCGAACTCTCCCCCCTCCCTTCCTGCTAATATTATCGTTATCAAACTTTTTTTTTTTTTTTTTTTTTTTTTTTTTTTTTTTTTTTTGTACTACTCTGTTATCCTGTCGACCAATTTCGCCAATTTACACAAATCGCCAAACTAATAGCCAAATTATACATATTGACATAATTTTTATTTTTAAATAACGGAAAAACAAATAATTAGTAGAATATTAAAAAATATATTAATAAGTAGTAGAAATAAAAATCACTTAATGACATTTTAAACACGTGAATCGTATTTAATGTCATTGAATGTGGCATTCACGATCATCCATTATTGGCATTGAATCTTATAGCTTGGCGATAATTTTTTGGTCGACGGAATAACCTAGTAGTACTTTTTATTATTATTATTTATTTGTTTGAAGTGATATACGGAACTGGTTACATTTATTTTTCGCATACTTTAAAGATTCAAGTGAAGAGAAGTCAATAAAATATCGCTTTATATAAAACAACACTTAAAAAGAAATAGTTACTATTTAAAAGTATTTTTTAATAGCTTTTTGCAAGGGCGGATCTGGAGCTTCCTCAAGGGAGGATGGGGGCGATTTTTGAAATTAGGAGACTTCAATTTGATGTGCGAGTTTGGGCTAATTTTTTTCAGTGCGCGTCGTATTACTTCTACTTTTTTCTGTGGGTCGTGTTTGGGTCCGATCGACTTCCATTTTTTACTGCTCATCGAATTAACTTATACTTTTTTGCTGTGGGTCGCGTTTGGGTCAGGTTGACTTCAACTTTTTGCTGCGGGTCGAGTTAACTTCGAATTTTTTGCTGTGGTTCGGGCTCGGGTCTGGTTAACTACTTACAATATTTTTTTTTTCTGCTGGTCTAGTTGACTTTTGCTTTCTAGGGCGTAAATCCCAGGGGGACGGAATGGGGGTGTTCACCCCCCCCCCCCCCCCAAGAAGAAATCAGTCGGAAAATCACCAGATCGATCGAAAAAAGTATGTTTAATTGGGAAAAAAAATTATATTAACCTATTAAAACTTATAAACTGGAAAAACGGAAATATCATTCTGAAAATTTTCCATTCCATCGGAAAAGGCGTGTCTAGTTGGGAAAAATAGTATTACGTATTATCCTATAAAATCTTATAACGGAAAAATCAGTCGGAAAAATTCTTGTTCGATAGGAAAAAACGGCGTTAACCAATAAAAACTTATAAATTAGAAAAACGAAAATATCATTCGGAAAATTTTTCGTTTCCATCGAAAAAGGCATGTTTAGTCGGAAAAAATAGTATATGTATTAACCTGTAAATATCAATTGGAAAAACGGAAAAGTCAGTCGGAAAAATTCTTGTTCGATATCGAAAAAAAAAGTAATTTTAGCCGAAAAAAAGGTATTTATCTATAAATATTTATGAATTGGAGAAATATTTTTGTAGTTTTTAATTAAATAAGAAAAGCAAGTTAGATCGAAGGAAACCTATAAAATTTTATTCTTAGCCGGATTTATTTTCCCCTGCAGTTTCTAATTAAAAAAATATAAGAAAAACAATTTAGAACGAAGAAAACATAAATTTATTCTTAGCCGGAGCTATTATTAATTAATTTAACAAATTGGCAATTTACTAATTACTTTAATTTGCTAATTAATTAATGTAATATATAGAATAATTATTAATATATAAGATATTATTAATATGATTTTATTTTTCTGATAAAACTATTCAGAAAAATTTTGATTTGTCAAATATTGTGTACTCGGAAACTTCGATATTACGAAAAAATATATATATATATATATATTTATGTACATATTCTAGCAATGTTAATGTATTTGTAAACGTGATATTTTGAGTTAAACCTTGATATTCTTTTTTTTTTTTTTTTTTTTTTTTTTTTTTTTTTTTTTTTTGTGCTTTTTGACTTTGAGATAGCGAAATCCACCTGTATTTATTTATTATCGGAAAGTTTTTAGTTTAGTCTCGAAAATTTCGAAAAATACTGATTGAAATGAAGAAGCTTCTATTTTTTTTTTTTTTTAATTTAAACTTGAAATTTAGTTAGAAATATGTATCACGGAATTTAGGTAGTACCCGATGAAAATTTAAAACTGAAATACAAATATTTGGTAATTTTCCACATCAAAATCTGGATATCAAAATTTGGCTCGGACGGGCTATGAGCTCTGCAAAGTGAGCCCGGCAGGCTCCATAATATATGTACACCCTCCCTCCTACTAAACAAACTAAAACACATTTATAACCATCTATTTTAAATATCATTTCTAACAACATAGCCTGGGCATACAACAATTTCTGCTGCTCTTTCTCAGTGCTACTTTTGTCGAACATACAACCGTCCATTGTCGCGTAGGGGATCTATTCTCCGGCTGAAAGATTCCTATTTTGTTATTTTCTATTGTTATGTGATTCCTGTTTGTACAAGTTTTTGTATAAATACCACCACTGTCGCCATTCTGGCGGTTTCAACTTTAATTAAATTCTGTGTTTTTTTTTTTTTTTTTTTTTTTTTTTTTTTTTTTAAGGTTACCGGGAGGGACACTATGCTCTACAGACCTGGTTTCCTTGTCTGAGCTGTGCCTCTTAGGCAAACAAAAACAAGAACTCATCTCTAGTATATAGGCATTGATCTTGACCACTTACAAACAAAGTAATGAGTATTTTACAGATAAATATATATTTTGAATTTCTTTATAAAAACTAGAAAACTGATTCTCTTACGATTTTGTTTTATTATTTACCATAAAGAAAAATTTCTCCACCAGCTCTCAGTGTGTAATTGCAGCTTAATGAAAAAATAAAAATGCTTGCATTGTATTTTACCAGACTATTTAATACTGCCAATTGTTCATTAATTATAAATTGTTCTAATAAGCATTTTCTTTGAGACAGTTGTTATTCTTTTTAATAAAAAGCTATGCGTTGCTGCCGGCTGGCTTTTTCGCTAATCGTTGCCATAGAATAATTTCGAAAAATGAAATATTTCAAATTACTTGAAAAATAAAAAAAAATAAAAGGCCTGAAAAGTATTTGACAGAAAAGTGTTAGACAAACTGCTTTAGAAAGATAAAAAATTGTATTTTTCTTGATATAAATTTCAAATCCAATTATTATGCCGTTTTTCAAATTTTAAATTTAAAAATTTCACAAAAGAGCACCATAGCGAAACCTTCAAAGTTATGCTTAAAAAAAAAATCTCTGAAATTGCAGTATAATTAGATGTAAATTTTTTTATTACATATAATTTTACTGCAATTTTTACGCCAAAAACTGCTGCCAGCAGTTGTCAAAGGTTTTCATTTTAAGTGAACTTAATGCAATATGAATGATGTCAATGAGGGCATTACTAGGCGATTTATCCCATCGCCAAGTTAACATAAGAATAAGAGTACTCTATTTTCTGAGTATTAATGCAATGAACCTAGTGTTTAACTTTTTGTTCAGGTTTGTATGTTTAATTTATTTTAGAATAGTTTATTTGATAAAAAAAATATTCCATTTTCCATTTCTTTCTTTCTTTTTCTTTTTCTTTTTCTTTTCTTTTCTTTTTTTTTTTTTTTTTTTTTTTTTTTTTTCTCCCAAACTTAATTATTTTTCAGCATCTCATAGTTATAAATAATTTTACATCATTGATTTGGGGAAATCTACTTTCAAGTTTAAAATGTCTGAAAACTGTATTTTAATTTATTGACTTTTTACGATTCCATACAGCTCGATTAATCAACAATGACTATTTTTTATCAATTATTTAAAATTTTAAGAAAAAACTACGATCCCGTTCTAGAATGCTGCAGAAATGTACATAAAATGAGTTGTAAAAATAAGCATCCTTCCTTTTAAGGGTGTTCTCAAGTCAAAAAGGGCATCAACTTTGTGACATGCTTTGATTTATTTTTGTTTGGAAATACATGAAAATAACAGGTGTTGTTATTCAGAAACTGTCTAAGTGCACTCAATTTTCTGTTTTTTAAAAAACACAATAAATCTTTCATAACAAGCCTTCAAAGTTGATGTTTTTGAGCCCATATCCCGACGAAAGCAGAAAAACCGGTCGAAAAGGAGGAGAAAAAAAATGGGTGATCACGTGATCGAAATAGCTTAGAACTGGATAGGTAATTTAACTATCATAAAATTGAAGAATAAGTTGAATTTGAAATCGCTTCCATAATCAGGCATTTCAGTTTTATATATTTCTGTTAAAAAATGAATTTGTAAATGCGTCGAAACGTTTTGCGCTTGTTGAGCGGAGCAATTGAGAACACCCTTCCTAAAGTTGATTAAATACAAATATTTCTAAGAAGTACATTTCTTTTTAACTCTTTCGAGACGAGGCTCGGTGGAGAGGAACACATTATAAGTACAGTACTCAATTAATCAAACGTAGCGTGCTGATATTCCGCTAAAATGGGAATTCGTGCTTGCGCTTTGCTGGTTTCGGGAACAGAAAATGGGCACTTGCGTACGAAATTGACCTACTTCGTCCGATACTTTTCTGTTTACATTGTAGCTTTTCTCCTAGCATTTTTCGGTAACCTAGTTCTTGGAGTCCTTGTAAAAACTGATACTGTATTAGGTACATGGTCAACCGCAAGTGTGGGGAGTGGGGGGATTTGACATAAAATGCTCCTCGCTGGAATTTCACATTTAATTTCATATTTTCTTTTCCTTTTACAAATTTAAATAATAATAATAATAATAATAATAATAAACAAAATTCTAATTTAACAAACTACAACGACTGTTCAAAGGATTTTTTCAAAAACTCAAATTTTAAAGATTTATAAATAAATTCTATATTTAAATTAATAATATTAATAAACATCATTTTTAGGATATCATAACGAATCCTACATTATGTTAAACATTATTAATGCATTATACATGCATTAAACATTAATATTCTTAGGTCAATGATAAAAAAAACAGTAGTTTATAGATATACAACTTTAACTGTTTAAAATGTGAATTCTCATTGGATGGAATTAATAAGACTGACTTCTGAACGTCTCATATTACGTAAGACATGGATTAAACTTTAATATTTCTGGACACAACCTAAACAAATTTTAAATGAAATTTCAGTTTTACAATTTTCGGAACTGCAAATTTTTAAATTTCTAATCATCGCACATTTAATTTTTACACCGTTGTGTAGAGAGAAAAAAATGCACTTTTAAATGAAGTTTGCTTGAAATCTTTATCACAATTTGATTTCAAATTACTATTATTTTTATTACTTTTTGTCATCGTGGCAACAGAAGTATTCCATTTTTAGACAATAAAAATGGAGCAATCAGAAAACGAATAAAATAAAAAAGTTGCGGAATTCAATCAATAAAAAGATTCAGACATACTTCAGATTTCCCAGTTCTCTATCGAGGACAACAGCTATTTTCTAAATAGTTAATAATAATAATAATAATAATTAGCTACGAATAGTAACTATAATAACTTCAGTTTCAATTGCTATTTTTTTTTAATATGCACACTACTTTAAGGTATGTGCCTACCCTTAACCCAGATAACAGGCACATTAGCAACAAATTTGATTTTTTTTCCCCATATTATCTTGCTAGACAAATTTGACTTGACATATTAGCAGCGAATTTTTCGCAAGATAGATCATCATCACTTAATTGCTTGAATAGTTTGTTATAAAATTGATGCAATACTGCCTTCAATTCACGAAATTGACGAAAGCAAAAAAAAAAAAAAAAAATCTCTCTATTGAGAGAATAGACAACTTTCGAGACTGCCCCATCCCCATATAGTAATTTTAGTTTGTAGGAAATTTGTAGCATTCTTTCTTTGCAAAGTTGCAGCAAATTCGGCATGACAAGACTGAAAGTTTACTACAAGACTGCAGCAAGATAATGCTAAAGATGAAGCACTTTGAAGTTGCAGTTTAACTTGTCATGCAAGTTATCCTTTGTTGTATCAAATTAGTTGCAAATTAACAGCAAGCAAATAAAAAAGTCCTTCCGGCAATGCCGGGAGGAAGAGGTAGCTTTCATATACTTATTTATTTATTTTAAATTCAGTTATATAAATCAAATATACGAAGCTCAAAGTAGTGGGACACGATTAAGTAAAATCTGATCGTTTCAAAATGTCAGCCATAAGAAAAATTCAAAGTGCTATAACTCAATCATTTTTTAAGATATAGGCAAAGTAAAAAGTGTTCTAGAATCGGTGTTTTAGGATCTAACACATAAAATAAAAATATTTTTCAACTTTTAATTTTTTCGCATTAATTTTTAAATTTTAAATTTTTAAAATTTCTTTAAATGGATGCCATTTTTAAACAAGATGGCGGATGGTGCTGACCAACGAACTCGGTCGAGATATTTGTATGTACTATGTACATACTAAGTTTCATTCAAATCGGTTCATAAATACGTTAGTTATAGCATGACAAAAATCAGATCGTTTCAAAATATCAGCCATAAGAAAAATTCAAAGTGCTATAACTCAGTCATTTTTTAAGATATAGACAAAATAAAAATTGTTCTGGAATAGGTGTTTTAAGATCTAACACATAATATAAAAATATTTTTCCACTTTTAATTTTTTCGCATTTAATTTTAAACTTTAAATTTTTTAAAATTTTTTAAATGGCCGCCATTTTGAAACAAGATGGCGGATGGTGCTGGCCAACGAACTCGGTCGAGATATTTGTATGTACTATGTACATACCAAGTTTCATTCCAATCGGTTCATAAATTCGTTAGTTATAGCATGACAAAAATCAGATCGTATCAAAATGTCAGCCATAAGAAAAATTCAAAGTGCTATAATTCAGTCATTTTTTAAGATATAGACAAAATAAAAAGTGTTATGGAATTGGTGTTTTAAGATCTAACACACAAATTAAAAATATTTTTTCACTTTTAATTTTTTCGTATTTAATTTTAAATTTTAAATTTTTTAAAAATTTTTAAATGGCCGCCATTTTGAAACAAGATGGCGGATGATACTGGCCAACGAACTCGGTCGAGATATTTGTATGTACTATATACATACCAAGTTTCATTCAAATCGGTTCATAAATACGTTAGTTATCGCATGACAAAAATCAGATATATATATATATATATATGGTTATATATATATATATATATATATATATATATATATATGTCAACATTTGAACGGAGGGTGGTTTTGGGGTCTGGGGATCATGATCGGTGAAAATATACCAAAATTTTTTGGAAGTGCTTTCCTCCGGACAGTGGCGTAGCTATGTTTTTTGATTTTTTTGGCGCCCGGGGCCATCAAGAAATTTTGCGCCCCCACCCCAATATAGATATATAACAATTTCTCTCAATTTGGCGCCCCTAGGCCTCGGCGCCCGGGGCGGACGCCCCCCTTGCCCCCCCTTAGCTACGCCACTGCCTCCGGACGGCTGCAATAGGTAGCTTTTTACTTTTTGTAATGAAAGCTACCTAAAAATCTAGTTCTGTCATGATTAAAGTACTGCAAATTCTGTGCAAGATAGTTGAAAATTCAACTTCGTTTCATTGAAAATACTGCCAACTAATTGCCAAGTAGTAATTTTGTCATACAACACTGTCTGTTTAGAGCTGTCGTCCTATAAGTTTAACACCTTGAGATCTATTGATGAATACGCACCGTCAGAAAGTGCATGCATCATTATTATCCACCATTAACAAATAAAGGCGATATTTGTACTTTTAAACTAAAGTCTTTTTTTTAGGTATTTGATAAGTGAAGGGTTAAAAAAATTGTGCCAGCCGAGTAAAATTTGTGTAAGGGATGCAGTTTCGAAAGTTGTCTATTCTCTTAATAGAATTTTTTTTTTTTTTTATTCCGTCATTGAAATAAGACAGTCTTGGCTGCGAATTTGTCATGTCAAATTTGTCACGCCAAGATAATATCAGGAATAAAACAAACTTATTTCTAATGTGCATGTTATCTGAGGCATCTTTTACACAAATTTTATTCTGTTGGCATCGCTTTTTTAAAACGTATAATTTATCAAATACCGAAAGAGATTCGAATTTAAAAGTATCTAAGTTACCTTTGCAGTACTTTAGCCATGACAGAATTAAATTTTCTGCTTGTTTGCCGTTAATTTCCAATAAATTTGATTACAGCAATATATGAATTTGCATGACAAGTTACTTTTAAGTTCAAAGTTTAGTGACTTCGCCGTTTGCGTTACCTTGCTGCGGTCTTGTCATGCCGAAATTGCTGCAAATTTGCAGGTTTGCAATGAAAGACTGCTGCAGATTTTCTGCAAACAAAAATTGCTATGTCGGAAATTGCCGTTTGTGGGGAAAATTCTGTTTTTGTCTTTATTATTTTAAATTGAAGTTAAAATACCAAAATTATTAAAATATTAAAAATGCTTTAAAATACCAATAATACCAAAATTTTAAAATACCAAATTGCATTTAAAATACCAAAAATGCTTTACTTTTGGCTCAGCGATAATTAGAAGCAAAGTTATAGGCCAAAATATAAACTTTTATACTTAAGTTTTTTGCTATATTAAAATCTTAATTTGCGTTCTGTGGAAAATTGCGTTTTTCATTGTTTACGTTTGCAAGAAACCTCATTTCTTAAAATGATTTTAGGATGTTAGGAAAAAAAAATGATGACAAGTTTTTGTTTCTCTGTTGATATGTTATGAAGCAAAATGTAGCTTGTATATTTGAATATATTGATTTAAGACTGTTCTCAATTGTTCTTCTCAACAAGCACAAAACGTTTTTACACATTTACAAATTCATTTTTTAACGGAAAGATACACATTGAAAAATGAAATATATATTAAATTCTTTCAATTTTAAAGCTCTTTAAACATTCGTTAAAGCTTTATTTATGTCCAAAGTAAGGGATTTGTGACACACGCATGAAGTCAGTTTTTACTTCAGATTCAAAATTTTTGTCAGTGCAGTTATTGTGAACAGATGTGATTGATAAGCCTTTTCCATTTTTCGACAAAGGCAAGAAATCGACGTAAAATACGGAATTTTAAGCTGAAATTCAGGCAGCGACAGTCAATAATCCCTCATATAACGTCCTTCGTTTTTTAATTATCAAGCTCTAAAAAAGTAGCTTAAAGTGCTCAATTTCTGAATGATTATTTACTTACTGAATAAAATATGCAAATTATATATTTTTACGAATATTAATGCAATTCTTTTGTATTTATGAATAAAATAACTTTTCCAAAAAAGTATCAGAAAAGTAACCATTTTGTATAGACAACACACTTGAATGTAAAATTGTTTATTAAAAGATGTAATCCCCCTCCAAAAAAAAAAAAAAAAAAAAAAAAAAAAAAAAAAAAAAAGGAGTCATGACCTTTTTCTAAATGGAGGGCTAAATCCGCCTCTTAAACAAAGTTCATGGATATTAGATAAAAGTTTCAAAATTAAGCTGTAATCAGTGTTCTCGCTGACATTTGACGAACGTTAGCAATTTGGCTAATTAAAAATAAAAAACATTCGCCAAATGAAAAAAGTATTAGCAAAATAGATTCGCTTTGTAGCAAAAAGAAAAAAAAAAACTTTAATCCTTTAATGTACCTCCCCCCCCCTTTTTTTTTTAACTGCAACAACGAATGTTATTAATCTAATTTGTACTATCCGCTACAAATATATTAAAAATATATATGTATGCATATGTATGAAAAAGGAAAAAGGAAAGAAAGAAAAAGCAAAAATTGAGCACTAGCAATTTGGCGAATCTAATCGCTTGTTTACTCGCCAAATGAAGAATTTAGTCGCAATTTGGCGCATTGGCGAGCGACAGCGAGAACACTGGCTGTAATGTTTTATTTTCTATCAATAAATACATGAAACACAAAACCGTATTACATTATATTACATTGTCTATTTATGTATATTGGATTTTTGACAAAGTTAGCTATGGATCAATTGCATTTCCTTTCCAATGTACACGTATTGTAGGAGAAATATCGTATTTAAATCAAATAAAGATCAAACTACCATTTTCTCATGCATTTATTAGTATCTTTGGGGAAATGCTACAGAATTTATTTTCGGAAAAAACGTAAATCTTAAAATGCTTTAATGCTATTTGGATTTTTTTCTTTTCTTTTTTCGTAAGAATAATAAAAAGTGCACTTTTTCTTGAAAGTTTTTTTGATAAAATATGGAGAAAAAACATTCTGCAGCTCTCAGCAGAAAATATAAAATAAAAATAAATTTTCTACGGATTTAAATCTGTACATACAATTTTTTAGAAAGGATTTATTACTTTTCCTTTATACATTTATTTACTGGATTTATTCTGACAAGTTGTAATTATTTATTTCTTAAAGAATTTGAAATAAGTATCTAAAATTAAGGTGAATATTTTCATAAATCATCAAATGGAAACGTTAGATTTCTGTCTAATTAATTTAAAAATCTCTATTTAACACAAATTTTCAAAATTCAAACAACTAGAAAAGTTTTAAGCAAAACACTAATAAAGTTTAATAATATTCTGAAAAAATTCGTACTCCTGATTTTAGTCTTGTGCCTAAAGAAGAAGAAAAAAATTTCTTAAAAGCAACATTTTCATGTTATATTCAGTTCTCCTTTGTAATTTTACTGTGTAATTTTACATCAACTTTTTCTTTGTTCTTTTGTTCCTTTTTTTTTTTGCTTTGTGCATAAAAAATGTTTATGAATACTAATTAATTGTCATAACATAAATAGTAAATAATTGCAGAAAAATGACAATAAATTTAACTGTCGCAGCAATATATTCTTTTAATCGGGCTTCAAGTTTTGTATTACACTATTCGAAATTTTTAATACAGAAGCTACTAAGGTTTGAGATATTGGTGATGTGTCAAGTCATCTTACGCCATTATGGGATACTCCATCTTATCTGTCGATTGCCTCATAGTCCAAGAGCCGACCGCACAAAACCCTAAATCATTAAACAAAAGAAATTCCTTTATTTTATGGAAGAGTAGTCATAAGGGAATCTAATCATCCATGTCTTCCAGAAGCCAAGTGGTACATAAGCCAAAAATTGATACCCCTAGTGGTTTCACTCGTAGACTTAGCATTATGCTTTCCTGCACCCAATTTTCCATGTTTTCATACTTTTGATTGTACGGCAAACACAATGTTAAACGTACAAGTGAACCACTAGTGGTATTCAATTTTTGGCTTATGCACCACTTCGCTTCCGGCAGACATTGATCATTAGATTCTTCTATTACTACTTTTCCATAAAATAAAGGAATTTTTTTTGTATTTGATGATTTAGGGTTTTGTGCGGTCGGCTCTTGGACTATCAGATTCGTTCTCCTGGTATGAATATCTACCCCCGTCTCATTCCTCCGCGGCGAATATTTGTAATGGATAAAAAAAAAAAAACGCCACTTTCATTAGCAAAAAAAAAGGCAGAAATATTTGCCCCGCATAAAATTGACTTTTCTGAACGTAAAATAGCTAAGAGGGTACATTTGAGTTAGATTGTTGTTTATCAAGCTGTCAGTAATTTTAATATTTCGAGAAAATACACTGACCTACAGAGAAGAGGTCGGCCAAGAAAAACATTATGATCATTATGATCTTAATAATCATATGATCCGAAGGCAGTCGATTCTATCTCCATGCAAAAACTATACCAACATCCGTTTGAGTACTATTTCAGGACGTTTGACCAAACATTTCGATTTATTATCCTAAAATTTATATGGGTGGTCTTAAACTTTTGCACACGATTGTAGCTCCTTTGGATTTGAGAAAATCTTTAATGAAATGATGTAGAAATGTTTTCAGAAATCCTTTTTTTACTATACAGCTTCAAAAGTTATGATGTTATCATGTTTTTAACTTTTCTTTTCTTCTTTTAATCTCTAAACTATATTAATTTTTTTAATGAATCTATAATTGAATGTTAAAAGTCTAAAAAACTAAGTAATCATTTATGTTACTATTAGTGTATTTTCTGTAAAATATACTGCAAATTCATCCCAATGATAAGCATTCAGTATTTTTTAAAGGAATCATAATTACATGATAAAAATCTGAATTTTTTCTAAAGAGTAAAAATAGTGTCGGGCCGGGCCTGCTTTCACTGATTTCTGTACGGGCTGGGCCGGCCTGGAAATTTCAGCCCGTGCAGGTCTCTACTCTGCTGTCCTTTTTAGGTGCGTTCGTAATTATGTAAATACGTAGCACCTATTGTTGTCGCTCAGTCCGTCCGTCTCTCTGTCTGTCCGCATATAACAACGCAAAAACTACCTAACCGAATCGTTTGAAATTTGAAATACATAATTATTACATAAATTTGTCGAGTCATTTCAAATTTCATGAAAATCGGATGCATAGATCAATTACAGGGACAATCAAAAGTATTCCGTTACATTACGGTCAAAGGGGAAAAAAAGTTTCAAATGCATTTTAATCGTTTGAAATTTAAAACGTATAATTATTACATAATTTTGTCGAGTCATTTCAAATTTCATGAAAATCGGATGGATAGATCAATTACAGGGACAATCAAAAGGATTCTGTTACATTACGGTCAAAGGGGAAAAAGTTTCAAATGCATTTTAATCGTTTGAAATTTAAAACGTATAATTATTACATAATTTTGTCGAGTCATTTCAAATGTTATGAAAATCGGATGCATAGATCAATTACAGGAACAATCAAAAGTATTCCGTTACATTACGATCAATAGGAAACAAGTTTCAAATGCATTTTAATGGTGTTACACTCATTTGAACATAAAAGAAATGACATGAATCTATGAAGTATGTACTAAAATATACATTCTGTACAATCTGTGATGCAAAGAATATATATTATTAAATTACAGGGCCACAAAAATGTATTCCACTAAATAAGGTTATAACATTGTTTGGGGGGTGTTTTAATTATATTAAACTACTTCACATTTTATGAATAAGATATACGTTAATGAAGTACAATAAAAATTTCTTCCTGCATTTTTACAGGAGCTATGTGATTTCGACCACTATACTGTATCCAAAGTACTATATCAGCAAGATCTGAATATTTTTAAACTTCGTTATCGTACGAACGCACCTCATTTGCTACTCTTCACGTACAATTTCCAACTTGTTTTAATTACACAAACATGGCTTTTCATTTTAAAATTAAATTAATTGTAATAAAATACACCTTTTTGAAAAAATGGATGGTTTTTCCAGATTTTCGAAATTCAGTTCAAATCTTTAGATACGTCAATATTCATACTTCTACTAAGCGTAATACCAACTTAGTGAAAACTGTCCAAGCCGGGGATCGAACCCGGAACCTTTGGAATAGCGCTCCAAATGCTCTACCATTTTTAAGCTACGAGAACGATGCCCAGCTGAGCGTTTTTCACTTCATATGTTGGTTAAGCTGCAAATCGCAGCACTAAATCCGTCTTCATGAGCATACAATTCTGCGGTGTAACATGAGACACAAGAGACCCAACATCGTTGGGCCTATATATATAACCACACATATATATTGTTTGATATTAATCAATTTCTCAATTAATTAACTATTCCAAGGGTTCCGGGTTCGATCCCCGGCTTGGTGGTGTATTTGTGTCGGCCGATTATCTACACTAGGGATATAGGCCCATGGGGAAGAGTGCCCTTCGTGGGGGTCTTTCTAAGGGAACCTAATCCATATTTACGCAAGGTTCGAAGAAAAACACGAAAACTCCGAACGGTTAGGCCGACGGCCGCGATTGGGTTCGAACCCAGCACCTGCCGTCTACCAGTTGAGAGGTCAGAACCTCTCGGCCACTGGTCGGGCAATCCCCGGCTTGGACATTTTTCACTAAGTTGGTATTACGCTTAGTAGAAGTATTAATATTCCCGTATCTAGAACTTCAAGCGTATTTTCACTGCTGAAAATTAATTGAGAAATTGATTAATATAAAAAAATATATATGTTTAAATATTTGTTTGTTTGTTTCAGAATCACCGTAAACAAGCTGCAGTGTCCACCAATCAGAAGAAAGAATACAAATCATAGTTTTTTTCGGACTTTTTTTTTTCCACAACCTTATGCTTACACTCCCATTTTCTTAAATTATGTGTGTGAGCTGTTTTCTATATTACCTTTAATAAAAACCAGTCTTGTCTCTTAACGGCTAAAAACTAATTTGCTTTATTTTTTTTTAAAATTAAGTTATTTTAATTAACTTAAAATGCTATAATCAATTATATACGCAACACTGGGAAAAAGAAGCCTTATAATTTAATTTTTTGCGAAGAAACTTTAATTAACATGCTAGAAACTTTATAAAATAAAACATTATACGCTGACACAGCAGCTTTATTTATTTATTTTTTTTAAGACAAAATTTTCGAAATCCTTAATTAATATAGAAAAGTGAAATAACAAAATATTTTTTATTGTAATGTCGTATTCAAAAAAAAAAAAATTGTTTATTTAAGACGGAAAAATTATTAGTAATTTAATGATAAAAGACCTTTTTTAATCCTGACACCTGCCGTTTTTCCGAAGCTAATTAATTTTTTTTTTAACCTCAAAAGCTTAAAAGGAAATGTATTTTTAGCAGAATGGATTACGGAATTCTACGTCAACAAGAAATTGAATGTTGTAAAATTTAAGCAATCAAGAGTAAAAGATTCGGCTTTTTTAAAGATAAAGAAAGAAAAAAAATTATTTTAACACACCAGTGTTATTCTGATGATTTTTTAAAAAATAAATCTGGTAAAATTAATTTTGAACAAATTAAAAATAATCCTGAAAATAAAAGGATATGCAACTAAATATTAGAAAAGACTTTTCTTTAATAATTTTAAAAAAAATTTCACGTGTAGAATTTTGTGGAAGCATTTTTGAACTTATATTTTGTGAATTTTTATTTTGAAAGCTTCTAAAGGGAATTATTAGTGATTTTTTTTTCTTGTATAATATACCAAAAACTACTATTCAATAATTCTGATGTGTTAATTCAATTCTATTTGCGCTCATGATGGTTAAATTTGCATATTTTTCAAAAATTATTTCCTGTACTATCACTTTTGTGGAATGCTGTATGTTCCTTTAATCGGTGTTCTGCTGTACTCACTTTTCTTCTTGTTTATTTTCAATGTTTGAAAACAAATTTTTAAAAAAATTGTAATTTAACAAATTAAAACGACTATTTGGAAAATGATATTTTCAGACATTAATATTCCTAGACTAATGATAAAAGAACAGAAGTTTATAGATATACAACTTTAACTGTTTAAAATGTGTATTTTTATTGGATGGAGTTAATCAGACTGGCTTCTCAACGTCTTCTATTACGTACGACATGAATTAAACATTTATATTGCTGGATCTATCATAAACAAATTTTAAATGAAATTTTAGTTTTACAATTTTCAGAACTGCAAACTTGTAAGCTTCTAAAATCGCACATCTTAAATTTTTACATCGTTGTGTAGAGAAAAAAAAAATACACTTTTAGATGAAATTTGTTTGAAATCTTTATCACGATTTGTTTTCAAATTACTATTGCCTTTTAAAGTTTTTATTATTTTTTTATTGTTATCATGGCAACAATCAGAGTACGAAAAATAAGTTGCGGAATTCAACCAATAAAAAGATTCAGATATACTTCAGATTTCCCAGTTCTCTACCGAGGGAAACAACTATTTTCTAAATAGTTTAAAAAAAAAAAAAAAAAAAAAAAGGATATGTAAGTATAGAAAGATGGAAAATGAAAAATTCTTTCTAACGTTGCTTAAAATAAAATTGAGAAATGTTATAATGTTATTTCTGAAGTGTTCTTGTATCCGAAGAATGCTTTCCCTCCCGACATTCCATTCTTCTTTCGACGAACCTTTTAAGACAGAGAGTGGAAACCTTTCAAAATGTCTCGTCTATTTTGTTTTTCTAAATTCCATTAAATCTGTTTTATGATTTTTCCAGAAATAAATTCTGAAATATGAAAATATTTCTCGAAGCATGACGACGCGTAAATAAAAGCGTTTCGATAAATGTAAACATTGATTTACATTTCGTAGAATCAATTTAA
The DNA here is from genome assembly GCA_964019185.1 of Maratus speculifer. Classification (NCBI taxonomy): domain Eukaryota; kingdom Metazoa; phylum Arthropoda; class Arachnida; order Araneae; family Salticidae; genus Maratus; species Maratus speculifer. The sequence continues at coordinate 354,265,436 of OZ025294.1, forward strand.
ATTGTGTCGATATTCCTTATATGCATAATCCATCGTTTCAGTTTTTGTCTAAAGCAAACGTTTCATTTTTTAGCGAATGTGAATTTTTTAAAAGGTTGTTTTATATCCATGTATCTTCTTTATGGATGATTTTTCACTAGGAAATCCTAAAATTCGATAATCCTGAACATTATAATATATGACAAATAAAATTGGCATAAAAAGGAAATAATCACAAATGGAACAAAATGTAGTAGAAAATATAATAAAGGGAAATAAAGATGACAAATGTAGGTGTTAAGTATAGCAACAGATAATATTTAATCATCAGTTGGCAAGAATAACACATTGTTAAAATGGCATTATTTCATGTAACAGACAGTTAAATAAACAAAATATAACCTGTTATTTGCTAAATATAATGCATTTGAGTGAGTAAGTCATAAGAAATGAAGATACAAAAGATAAAATAAATATTAATTGATTGAGCGGGGGGGGGGGGGACTGAAATATACTTGAGTTATTTTCTAAAATCCAAATACACCATCTGACAAAACGAAATTCCAATTCAGTCAATTAAAAATATTAAAAATAGAGTTCAAACTCAAAATTACACACACACATACACACATGTATGTTACGTATTATTATTATTTTTTTTACTTTGCAAACTCTTCTTTAAGGTTGTTTTTAAATCAAAAAGAGCAATTTGAATTGTTTTCAAATTTAACGTCTTTTATTGAGCCATCTAAGTGTCTGTCTTCCAAGATTATGTTAAACTGAATAAAGCTATAAACACTCACTGAATAAAACTATTTCAACACATATTGTCATTTAAAAAATGCTAATAAAATTTCGTTTTTGATTTACGTGAAGCTAAAAAAATATAGAAAATAAACTGGTGACATTAATAAAACAATTTTTTTAATTGAAATTTTCATGCTTCAAAAATGTTTGCAGTGCAGTGACTCGAATCAAAAACCACTTATTTGTCAATTAACACGCTTGCTTTAGTAAAATGACTATAATTTCAATTTATTCTTTCATTAGATTTCTTTGAAAGATTTCTAACGCAAAAACTGAAGGTAGTTATTATACCGGTTGTGCCAGGACCAGTTCTAAATATCTACAACCTTTTTTCAGATTTAATTTTCCTGTAGCGTGAAGAGATTACATGAATTAAGCCTTTTTATGATCAGCTTAGTCTTCTATCCCCCTGTTAAACATATGTTTCTAAAAAAAGAGAAAGAAAAGATGAAGATGTCTCATCATCATTATCTTCTTTTCAAACTTTTCTCAGGAAGTGGTATGGAGAATCATCACAGGAATTCTCTGATCCAGCGTAAATTGGAAGAGTTCTCAAGGCCAGTTTTGCCGGTTCTTTTTTTTTTTTTTTTTTTTTTTTTTTTTTGTGGAATCGGACTAAGGTTTTAAGAGATGATATCATAAATCGTTGGATTTTTCAAGATTTCGGGAGAAGCTTATATTAGAAGATGCAACATCGTAAAGTTTGATCGGAAGCTTTAGAAAGAGGAGGAACGAAGATTTTTTTTTTTCCTTCTGAGAAACGGGATTGAACTGAGGTCGCCCAAGGTCATTAGAGCTACTTAATATTGTGTCTCTATGATATAGCCGACGACAAATTCATTATAAGGTACAGAACAAACACCCTTATCAAAGATCGTTCAGCTGAGAATAGCCAAGTTGCAGAACATCAAAGACGGCAGTGATTTTCCATTGCATCTCCCGATGTTAAAATATCGTAATAAATGATTCCCGCTCCGTCAATTATCATCAGCATGTTTCTCAAAAAAAAAAAAAAAAAAAAAAAAAAAAATTGCCGAATTGGACTACAGACACAGGTAGATTTCAAAGTTAAATATTAATCATGCCAACAAAAAATAAACCAAGATTAACACGTTCGCTGCCGCTCACGTGAAGATGTGATGATATTTAATGCCGCACTGTAGAAGTGGGTTTTTCCCAGAAGCCGATTTACTTTTTATAACAAAAAATCAGTAAGAGATTTTCCCGCGCCAGCGCGTGACTGGCTACTGGATATCACCCCAAATCACGAATACAAACTTGTGGATCCAGTACAATATGTCCACTGATTTTTGTAAGCATAGCATTCATAGAAATATAGCGATTTTTTTAAAAAATTTAAAAAAATTGCATGTTTTTAGCTTATATCATGCAGGGTTTTCAACCAAATTTAAAGCTAGTTTTAGAAAAATTGCAAAATTTAGTTGAAACAATATAGTGCAATTGGAATCTAGATATATTAAATATTTTATGAAATATGAGTAGTTGTATGAATTAACTTTTATCTGCGCATGCGCGAATGATAATTTTTCACAATTTAATAGTCAATTCTATAAAACAACTCAAAAAAAAAAAAAAAAAAAAAAAAGTTAAATATTGTGAAAATTTAGAAAGATATCGTCAACAGTGCTGTGTTTTAGTAGCTGTGCTGTGTTTTAGTTACTGTCTAAAACCAGCTGTATGATAAGGGATTTTCTACAAATTTTCATTTTTTATCAGGGGCCGTCCATAAATGATGTTACGCTTCTAGGGAGGCAGAGGGGTTCGGGAAATTGTGACAGTTTGTGACAAGGGGGTTGGAGAGAAGAAATGTTACATCACACATTATGGTTAAAATAAAAAAATTAAAAATGAGCAGATTAAATTATTTTTATTATTACAGTTATTTGAAATTAAAGTATTTTGTATTCACAAAGTAAAGATAAATTTTAAAGGCAAATATAATAAATTTTATTTCAAATACCAAAGTACTGCTGTCTTTAATTGTTTTTTTATAGTAATATTTTATTACTAATGTATATTAATTGTGATTTTTGTTGTATAGCTTAATCTTATTTCACACAATATAGGTTCATATTAATAAGTTTTATTGTTATGCTTGCAAATTCCATTAAAATACATAGTTAAAGTTTAAAAATAAAGTTTGAAATATGATTTAATATAGTGCTTTGTTTCTGAACAGCGTGTATATGGGTATGAAATAGTGTATCGTGTGACAAGGGAAAGGGAATATGGTGAAGTGTGACACTTTGTGACAAAGGGGGGGGGGGGGAATAAAAATATTGGGAAAAAAAGTATGACATCATTTATGGACCTTAACCGGGTTTTAGAAAAAAGTCAAAATATAATGGATATCAATGAGAAGATTTCAAACAAATGCTTTGATTTTGATACTTAAAAAAAAAAAAAAAAAAAAAAAAAAAACATGGTTACATAGTTTTGTTAGTTATCAAAAAAAAAAAAAAAAAAAAAAAAAAAACTAAAGCTTTAATAAAAAGTGAAAAAAAAAAAAAATTGAGAATTTGCAGAAAATCCCTTATCATTCAGCTGTTTTAAGAGTAAACTAAAAATTAGTTCAAACCTATCTCCGATGTCTTTCTGAGTTTTTACATTATTTAACTGGATTTATTTTATGAGTGACCCTATAGAGTTAACTATGTAAAAAGATCGTTATTATCGTTCGCGCATGCGCACATAAAAATTATTCTATACAACTACTCACATTTCATAAAAATATTTTGTATATTTTTATTCGAATTGCACTACATTGATTCTACTAATTTTGCCATTTTTTCTGAAACTGGCATTACATTTTATTCAAAACTCTGTATGTTATAAGCTAAAAACATGTAAGATTTTTTTAAACTTTTCTAAAAATCACTATATCTCCATGAATATACATGCTACTTATTACACAAAATTAAACAGACATGTTGTACATTATTCAATAATTTGTATTCTACAGTGTTGGATCATTTCATGCATGTTAATGTACAATGGGATCCCAAATATAATTAAATTTCTTTATTTTTTTGTCGCCCCCCTCCTCCTCATTGTCCTCCTTATTGAATGAACGTTCATAAATGTGCCAAAACATAATCTTTATAATCCAAAAGAATTCGGCAAGTAAGTTTTGAAATACATGACAAAATGTATAAAACCCAAAGTGTGCGGTCATTATTGCCATATAGTGTATATGTATGTGTATGAGGCATTGTCACATACTCATTTTAACTTTCAAGAATAAAAAATCTGGTGGAATTAAACTGAATGAAATAATTTTTCCCCTTATAAAAGAGTGCCTTAGTGATTCAAAATAAAGGAAAAATGGTCAGCAGTGACGAATTTCTCTAACTTTTTTATTTTCTTCTAAAATTCTACTTAAAATGAATTCGCGTTAGTACCGTAAGAGCATTTAAATAAGAAATAACAATGTAGTATTTTTAGAACAAGATTTTGGTATGGCATTGTCTTAAAGGCTGCAAATTAGCATTTAATATTATTTTATGTTGAATTATTTTACTTTATTATTATTTACTTGTAACACACATGTTTCAGACAATCTAATCTGCTATGCATACTTACCAGGATTAAAAATAAATAAATAAACTTTAAACGTATTTAAAAAATTTTACTAAGAAATTCACGGTTCTAACAAGAAATATAAGGGTAGGCAAGGTAAGAATAATCACAGAAATGGTAAGGCATGTAGCAAGTAATTAAGGTATCCTGGGGTAATAACTCCACGTTAAGGTTCTTCCAATTTTCACGGCTTAGTTTTAGATAGTATTTTTCAAACAAATATATGATTTGATACAGCAACTCTTTGACTATCCATGTAAAAAAAAAAAAAAAAAAAAAAAATATTTAACAGATATGTTTCCATAAAATTTAATGGCGTGATTTCTTGACCAATGCTATTTGGCATTATAACCCACCTATGTGGGTAATAACGCCATGCAAACAAAACTATCAAATAAGATGAAGAATCCCATGTAGACCCACCAAATTTTAAAAACAAAAGAATTACAATCCTAGAAATTGAAACAAATGCATTCTAAGCGATATAAAATGTTGAATTTTTTTGAAATTGTAAGAAAAAGAAGTACTGGGAAAAGGGGGGAGGCAAAAGAATATCAGACTATGAGTTTATTTTTGCTTAAAAGTACCGCTTAAATAAAATTATTAGACACAAAGTACTATTTTAACTGTATTTATCTAAATCAGCATTTAAGTTTGAATGTATGAATTCTATGCGATAAGAAGACATTCAGTTTTTTGTGAAAGGGAAAGAAAAAGGAGAGAGGGGGATCTCCTACAGAATATAATATGCTGAGAATATAATTTGCTTAAAAAGCCCCGCTTAAATATATTTATAAAAAACACTGCACGATTTTAATTATTTTTAATATAATATTTTTATCATGGGAAATTTTATAATCACTACAATTATGTATAATAAATATTTTTGTTAACACTGCTATAAAGTATTGTAAATAGTTTTAACTCGTAAACCCCACATTAATGTGAATTTGCACAAACCTAAAGTTAAAATGCCAGCGTTATATAAAATATGCTTTAATAAATTTGTATTTTTCATTAATTAAATAAGATTTTTGATAAAAAGCAATATTCCTGTGAGATCCATCATTAAATTTTATACATGATCCATATTGTTATATTTCATTATCTCTATATTAAAACAAAATTAACCTTTAACTGCTGATTGCAATTTCGCTAAACGCTTTTTTTTTTTTTTTTTTTTTTTTTTTTTTTTTTTTAAATATCAGAGTTTAATTTGTAATTTCTAGTTTAACTATAGGTACAACTAAAATTCTCTTTCGTTTTGTGTCCCCATTTTATTGTTAAAACTATCTGATTCGATTAAATTTAATTAGATTTAATCCTGCCCAAACAGTTTAGTGCAGAAACTGTACTCTATGAGTTTTAAACATTGATCGCCTTTTAACCTTTAACTAATTTTAACCTATTAACGGTCTCACAGACGACTATTTTTTTCAATTTTTATAGTTTAACTTGTAATTTTCAATTTAACTACAAACATTACCAAAATTTCGTTTCATTTGAAACTTTGATACTATCACCAGACACTTTTAAATAGATTAATGTTAATTATAATAGTCTTGTACAAAAAGCTTAGTACAAAAACAGTATCCTATGAGTTAATCATGCCTTTTATTCATCTTTCGATTTTTGGTCTCAAAGACCGCTTCACAGTAGTTCCATCACATCAGTTAAAGGTTAAATTTGTAAAATCTTGAAAAAAAAAAAAAAAAAAAAAAAAAAAAAAAAAAAAAAAAACCTGAGAAAGTGGACAGTTAAAATTTATAGTTCAATTGAACTATCAAGTGAGGGTTTAATAGAAATTGATTTTGAAAATGTTGGAATTAGAATAATAGAAAATATTTTGATATTGTTTTATTTATTAGAATTTAAAATTGTTTTTACATTCGGTAAAAAAAAAAAAAAAAAAAAAAAAAAAAAAAAAAAAAGAGAGAGATCAGTTTTGAGATGTTGGAATTAGAATAATAGAAAATATTTTGATATTGTTTTATTTATTAGAATTTAAAATTGTTTTTACATTCGGTAAAAAAAAAAAAAAAAAAAAAAAAAAAAAAAAAGAGAGAGATCAGTTTTGAGAATTGAACTTTCCTTGTAACGGATGGTTGCCCGTTGGGGGTGTTCTGGTGGTTGTTGAATGAATACATAACTCGTGATATAAGATGAAACCAGTTTATTTAAACGATTAGGGCTCAAGGAAAGTGGAGCTATCCGTTCTTTAATTTTAATAACTAGTAACAATACTAAACGATTAAACTCATACTCACAGCTCCGGCACTAGCCTCAATCGAGGCACTTCGAATCAACTTCTCATGTGAGTTTCAGCTAAACTGCTAGATAAAACTTTATTAAACAGCCCGTGGCTGTGCAACACTCTTTATTAACTTTGAAATATTTATACATTAAATAATTACTATCTCTTACCAACGGCAAACTTCTCGAGTCGCTCCTCTCTGAATGAACTAAGTCGGCAATTGCTGCTGGCGGCTCACTGCACAACTCCTGGCTAACTCATTGGAGACTCAATAATAGCTTGCTATAACTCGATCTAGATCAATCCACTGCTTGTCATCACCATCTAGCTAGCTTGCGCCGCTACACACACGCCCCTAGACACACTCACACACTCAAACTCCAAGCTTTTATATGCTGCAAACTGAGATACTACAAATTTACATATTACTTCTAACCACGACTTAACTGTAGAAACCGAGGAAGACACACACGCTCTAAAAAGTTAAAGTAAAAGAGAGGATAGATGTCACTTTCACGCTACACATGTTAAATCATTGATGTCACGATCCTCAAAAATGCTAGAGTGCCTTTATCACAAAGGTCACTCCCTCACATCCTTAATCTACCCATTTCAACAATGACAATAAATCTGTCTCATAGATAAAGTAAAAGATAAACCTCCTTCGGATGTAGTTCCACCCCTGTAAGCAATCAACCGGAGTAATAACGCCATTCCTTGACATTATTACCCTGATATACTTATTGCGCAGTACATTTTAAACTAGAAACTATCTTGCGAACGTATCTAAAATCTTTTACAACATTTTGAAAGTACAAGAAATGCACAACAAATTTATATAATAAACAAAACATTTCCTGATAAATATGTAGTCTTCACATTACATAAATTACCTCACAAATTTTAGATCAAGCGTTAATTTTAGTTGCTTTTAAATTCGATAAGGCCTGCAAATGGAATAAATTAACTTTAAGCTGTTGTTTGTGTTTTATATGAATCAAAGCCCTTCTACGCAGAGACCATGGGTGCCATTACCGGATTAATTCATAATTATGCGTAATATTAGCACTTGGCGTTATTACCCCACCTGGCGTTATTACACCAGGACACCTTACATTGAAATATTTAGAACATTGTTTATGCAACTGTTGGTTGCGAACAATAACGAAAGGCTGCAGTCAAGCTAAAAATTTAAAGTATATATATATATATATATATATATATATATATATATATATATATATATATATATACAAGAAATATTTGCTGTTAAATAATAATAATCAAAAAGAGCAACTTAAACATTTAAACTTTTATATTCTTGTTGTTATAATTATAAAAGGTTTTTATTCAACATTAATGTTTAGTACTGCACTATCCCAATGAGATCCAGCCATTTAATAGTAAAATAGGACCGGCATGATTGAAAGGCAGTGATGCCAACTTTTCAAAAATATTGGGTGGACTCAAAATCATTTTAGTGTAAAATGAATCTGTTATTTTACGTTCGTTGAAAGTTTATGAAAAGATGATGTTTCAAACCATAAGTTATAATCTTTTAGAGTACAATTTAAAGTTGCGATTTTATCCAATTATATTCTCATGGGGGGGGGGGGGATCATTTTGAGAGAGAAGATTGAGTGAATCACTATTTTTGTAAACCAAATTAAATTATTATTATTAAAAATAGATTTACAAAGTCTTGTATATTTTAACGATGTTAGTTTACAGATTCTATTCTAAATTTACCGTGTAACTTTTCTGTTATTTAACATAATCGCGTTTTTTCTAATCTCCGTAATTTTACATAAGACTTAAGATAATGGACTAACGAGGATTTTCTGTAATAGTCCGAGAGCCGACCGCACAAAACCCCACAAGAAAAATTTCTTTATTTTATGGAAGAGTAGCAATAGGGGAATCTAATCCAGACTTCGAGTCGATTACAGAGGACTGTAATCGATTAAGATTACGATTCTTTTCAATTTCAAAAAACAGATTATGATTATGTCTCTATTTATGCAAGTCTGATTACGATTACATAATCGATTATCCATTTTTTATTTCAAGATTATGATTACGTTTGGATTACGATTAATATTTTTTTGTTGGATTACGATTACCGAACTAGTCGATTACGATTACAGTTCGATTACAGTAATTCCGTAGTTTAAATGTTATAAACTAGAATTACAAATTTACAAAATATGCGTTACCTGTCATTTATTTATTTTTAAAGGAAAAATAAATCATTTATATTAAATGAGCTATTCTTTTCTATATAACTAATATATGTTTTCCTTTTTGAATATTTTAGAACATTATTATAAATTTATTTTGAAATTAAGAGCATTTCTAAGGATGTTTGATTAATAGAACAGGTATATGTAACATGCGAAATTCTGATTTGAAATTCACGAATACGTAGTGTCACGGTGTACGTAGAATGAGCCCCTCCCCCCCCCCCCCCTAGAGGTCTGCACGGGCCGGGGTGGGCCGGCAGATTTAGAATAGTTTTCTCAACGGGCCGGGCCGGCAAAAAATTGAACGGGCCCTGGCCGGGCCAATAAAAATTTTTTCGCAATATTTAAGCAGATACAATAAAATATGAGCTATTTTCAACGAAATGGTTTTAACGAGAATAAGTATAAATGTGCGTCACGAGCCATACTAGACAGCATTAGTATAAAAATGTACAGTGTAGAGATCGGCATCGGACAGTTACATTGTGTGTAACCCGTTTTAATATTTTTTTAGCTGACTCGTGTCGGGCCGAGATCAAGCTTACATTATTTTTCTACTTGTAGACTAGCCGGACCGGAACTAGATTAATTGTTCTCAAGATCTGTAGGGTTGACAGCATGATATGTAAAATTATTAACAGCGATAAAGAACTTATGTTAGCTTAATCTTTGGATATATACTTCTTGATGGTTTTTAAATTAATTTCAAGTTCAATTAATTTTAAGTTTTAATATTTTTTTAGCTGACTCGTGTCGGGCCGAGATCAAGCTTACATTATTTTTCTACTTGTAGACTAGCCGGACCGGAACTAGATTAATTGTTCTCAAGATCTGTAGGGTTGACAACATGATATGTAAAATTATTAACAGCGATAAAGAACTTATGTTAGCTTAATATTTGGATATATACTTCTTGATGGTTTTTAAATTAATTTCTCAATAATGCGAAAGTTTGACATATATTTTCTAGTTAATTTTAAATTGTAAACGTATAAAAGTGATAAGCCTGACTATTGAAGAGATTTGGAATCGAATAGAGTTTTTAATTTTTGGTAAATAAAATACCTATGTAACCTTGTTGAGATACATAATAGTTTCTCAAATGATTGCAGGCTTTTCTCCCTTCCCATGCTATCACTTCCGGAAATTCTATTCGAAACGCTAACTATGACAGTATTTTATTTACTTGCAGTATTCTTAAATTGTTTGTATCAAAAAATATATAACCCCATTCGATTATATAGTTTCTGAATAAAGATACCTGCTAAACTTATGCGCTTCTGAAAAAAAAAAAAAAAAAAAAAAAAAAAAATGAATTTAAAAAATATCAGAAAGGAGCTTCTTTGAATTTAAGAATGAATTTGGATTTAAAATCTTAATAAAATGATATAGAAATATTTTTATAAATCTTCTTTTCTTAAACAGCTTCAAAAGTTACGATGTTTTTAACTTTCTTTCTTTTTCTTTTATGCTAAGGCATATTAATTTTTAATGAATCTTTAATCGAACGTTGAAAGCCTAAATATCTAAGTAATCATTAATGCGTTAATGTATATTTCCAGTAAAATATACTGTAAAATCATTCCATAGATATGTATGCAGTATTTTTTTAAGGAATTTTATATGATAAAAATCAGAATTTTCTAGAAATCGTAGAAATTGTAACGGGCCGGGCCGAACTTTTGAGTTTAACAACGAGCTGGGCCGGGGCGAGCCCGGGCCTGGAAATTCTGGCCCGTGCAGACCTCTACCCTTCCCCTCCCCTTACCTACACACTAAAATTTGGGGGGGGGGAGGGGGGAGAGGGAACCTGTGTTTCACAACCTTTTTTTTTAACGCAAAATTTTAACTTGAAATGAGTTTAACTAAGGTTATTTTCCTCAGAACATTCGTTGCAAGACATTTAGGCAAATAAGCAAAACAAAATTTAAAAAATGAAGAAAAATGAAGAATAAAATAAGCTTCTACCGTAATTTTCTAATTGGGAGAATTAAAACAATTCATTCTTTTTCTTTCATTTGCATACCTCTGTCCCCTTGAACCACATATTTAAAACAAAATTGAGGCACATGAACGTTAACAGGCAAATAATAATAATAATAATAATAATAATAATAATAATAATATAAAATACTGTCTTTTGGTAGGAGTATATTGGGGGAGGGGAGAGGGGGAAACAAACCTTTCTGGGAAGAAAATTAACTACCTTTTTTTCCCCATTATTTATTTATAACTCATTTAGAGAGTTTTTTTTTCTTTTTAAAATAATCAGAGATAAAAAAAAAAAATGGTGGCTACATTTTAAAATGCAGGGGTTTGTCATTGAATTTGTCGGCGCATATGCTAAAAGAATTTACCAACAACTAGATATCATAACCATTGTCCTTAACCATAAAAAAATCCTATTTACACCCGAATGTTTATTGACAAACCAGCCTTAATTTCTGGTGTTTTTTTTTTTTGGGGGGGGGGGGGATTCATAAATAAACATATATATATATAAACAATCTTTTATTATTACAACTTTGAATAAACATACTTTGTACTTATGATTAAAAACACTGTATAGTTAATTTAATATAAAAATTCCTTTCACTGTAATTTAAAAGAAAAAGACACGATATCACTATGCAATATTTCTAAAATAAATCCATACAATATGTATATATCTATTAAAAAATTACCTGCATGTGGGTGTTCAGATTATACTTGGTTTTTATGGAGACCCTGACATCTGACGAACACAATTTGCATTGCTATTTAAAAAAATTCGCGTTTTTTTCATTCAAATCTGATACAGATTCCGTGAAATAATCTTCAATATTTTTGTTGTTTCTCTTAGCCATATCTTTCTCTAGATCCTTGGAAACAACCGCTTAGATATAACCACTGAGAAATCCAACATGCGAATGAGCTGTTAGATAAATTGTCACATGCAATTTAAGCATCTTTTTTTTCCTCCCCAATTTTCATTATTCTCCGATTCCCACATTTGAAAGAGGGTGATGTCTGTCAAATTGCTAAGTGCCCATAAAAAAACCATAAATATATATTTTTCTTTCTTTTATCTTTTTTATCCTTTATCACTGTCACTCTATAACCCGCGAAACAAGATCCTTCGAAAGACCATAAAGGCTCAAAGGCTCAAAGGCGACTGGTATTGGAATACCTACGTGGGCGTGATGCCCACGTTTACTTCCATCGAACAAGAGACGATCTAAGCAGAGTTCATCATGATGATAAAAAGAGTCTAATGTTCATCTCGCAGGCAGCTGCGGTGGTGAAGAGCAGATGATGTGCTGTCGATAGATGGTCTTTGAGGAGTTGAGTTTTAGAGACACGCCAGGGCAGGGAGGGGGAAAGGGCTGACCAGTACAATAATATAAGTAATTTTAATTTTCGAAATTCAATTATTTTAAATCACAGTAGTGTGAATTTACCAAATGAAATAATGAAATCAGTGACAAGTATAAAGGTAACACAATGCAAATGATAGAAATAGAGTACACGATGCAAACAGATAAACATAATGATGCAAGCAATTTCAATTAATAAAATAAATTTCTATGTACAAAATTAAACAACTTAAAAAAGGATAACAAAACTTTATCTATCAAACAAATTAATCAAGTATTTAAATTTTTTAATCCCCAAGGTAACTAGGAACAAGTTAGGAAGGTAAATATTACCCGTTGCCAAAAGCGAGGCAGGAAGAGGTCATTAGCTAAATTAGTGGGAGGATGCCAAATAAAACAAAACGAAAATGAATTTTTGAATTTGGAAAGTCCACAATGATGCGTTGGTTCACGCCTCCTTCTTTTCGATGGAGGTGCAAATCCGTCATCTCTACTAAGGATGACCAGCGGTCTTTTCTTTCCCTGAGTGTCATTAACACTGTAAGGTTGGATGGATCGCAACGCATCATTGGGTATAAGAATGCGATCTCTATGAAAATTTATTGCAAGTTTTTTGATAACTTGAGCAATGGGCTTGATATTAAGATCAGCATGTATGACGTCATTCCGAACAAACGTAGTCGCCTTACAAATCCTACGCAAAAGTGCATTTTGAAAGATTTGAATTTTCTGCATCTGAGTTTCACAGATCGATCCCCAAACAACTGACCCGTAAGTCATGGTTGATCTGATAAAGGACTTATAAAGTAATAATTTATTTGAAATTGACAGACGGCTGTGATACGCCAACAAAGATTTGAGGGAACCTTGGGCTTTGTTAGATTTGAGAAGTACATCCTGAATCTGTCTAGCCCAGTTTAATTTGGAATCTAGGTGAATGCCTAGGTATTTATAGTTGGTGACCCAGGGTATGCTGTCACCATTGAGAGAAAGATTAGTGTCTGGGGAGATAGCTTTCTTTGAAAAAATCATGGCGGCACTTTTTGCTAAGACCATAAAGAGTTTTTTCCCCCAATTCCCGACTATTTCTATGTCATACCAGGAGCGATTTGGGTGCTTGAGAGCCAAAATAGATGCATCATGAGTGTGACACTGAGAGACAGAGTGTGAGAATTTAGGGGTAATTAGGAATGAGTAATTATACATACCGATAAGAACGGAAGTGTGAAACGCGAAAAAACAGACCGTTAAATACTCCATTTTCGTACTGCGTTTAAAGATTTTCACCCTCGGAACACATGTCATTTTCTAAATTGAAAAACCCATTAAGAATTCTACTGACAGAACGTTTTTACACGATAGAAAATAATATGATATACGACCCCTGACCTTCGTACGATCCCATGGTGCATGCTATGTGATTCTTATCTTATTTTAAAGGTTGTTTTTAGAACACAGTTCTAAGGATAAATACATGTATGTTTTTTAGTATATCACCGTGTTATATTAGTTGCATACATTGTATTAGTTGCAATAATGAAATGGAATGCAATACATTATTTTCATATAAATTAATGCTTAGTAAACAAAATATCAATATTTTAAGGTAGATGAACGAGATTTCCTAAGCAGTCTTATTTTTCTTATTATTGGAGAGTTAATCAATAAAATTGCAACAATATTAAAATTTAAAATTCTTAAAGTTTTTAAATTTATTTTGCTATTTTAATTTTTAACTGCGTTTCTCAAAAATACTACTAAAATATGTTAAATTCTATGGAGAGAAAAGAAAAGAAAAAATAAATAATACTATCCGAAATTATGAATAAATATCATTATTTTTAGTTTAAATATGTCGATTTAACGGTTTTCAATTTACGCTTTAAGAAAAAAGTGTAATGTAAAGCAGGATAATATGATTTAGTTCTACATTTACAAAAAGTTTTATCCAAAAGCTGATATATTTTCATATTATTAATCTGTATGAAATAATATCATTCTAATTCGTTTAAAATGCAAGTAAATATAGAACTGGAAATATCATGCCATGTAAATAACTTGAAATTTAAAGCATGTATATTGAATATGTGTACAAGACATATATTAAAGTTTTAGAACAGTAGTTTTTAATCAAAAATAGGTCAGCCACCTATAGAACTTGACGACAATCGCATGGCCGAATTCGATTAAGGCAGCACTCGAAAACTATTTTCCTTCGAAGACATTTTCTGATTCACTTTTAAATATAAGCACACTTCAGACACAACCATATTCAAGATATTTTTGTAATCAAACAGTTTTTTCCTATAAGTGATTAACATGTGGAATTATAAGTATATAATTCTCTCAGGAAGAGGATTTTTTCTCCTTTCTTGCGCTTTCGTCTCTGGAAATTAGGTTCAAAACGCCAAATTTGACTGAGCGTTTGTTCCCCAAAAAGAAAAAAAAAAAGTTCGATTGCATCATTTCTGAATAAGGTCATCTGCTAATTTGATACGTTTATGAACAAAAATGAATTCAAAAATGGGTCAGAAAGTAGCCAATTTGCATTTGAAAAAATTCTTAAACGCGAAATAAACAAGCATTAATTTGACAATAATGTAAAACTCTCCAAACTTTTATCCAAAATAGTGCCTACATGTCTCAATTTTCTATAATTGCATCAAAATCACTAGGTGTATTTTTCATTTTATTTATATTGTAAATTCCAAATATTATAAGTTTAGAATAAAAAAATGGATAAAATATATATTTCCGGAGAACAAAATTAAGGCTGTATTGGCTTGTTTGTATAATTTATAGATTTGTCTACTGATCTGAAAATCCCGTTTTTCTAAAATCAATTTATTCATTGCCTGATTTTCTCAAATTTACAATCAATTGGAATATTCATAAATTTTTGAAGTGAAAGTTCTATATTAAAAAGAAAGAAAGAAAAAAATCAATTGTGTTTTTAGAAATTGCATATGCAAATACAATAAACTTTCTGTAATGGGCACTCTGTGTCAGAAGGAAATTCATCCTCGAAAAGATTTTCATGCCCTGTGAATTTATAAACATAAAAGTAAAATTTGTCTAAGGTGAAATATTGTCTACTGTAAAGGGGAAAAAAAAATCCGATTTCGATCGATTTTGCCTTAGAGAAAGTTTATTCTATTTAAAATCAAAAGTTAAAGTTTAGATAAATAAAAAAAAGCCAACTTAAGAACTAAATATGTAAGTAAATTCCATATGGATTATCAATACCCTCACTCACGCCTCCCTCCTCAAAAAAAAAAAAAAAAAAAAAAAAAAAAAAAAAAACTGAGAATCCTGTTGCATTTTGAAAAAAATTACATACAAAATTGCCAAATATTTTTAAAACTTTAATAACAGCTATAACACACATTCAATTTCCGATAGACTTAGCAAAATTTCCAAATATAATTTGATTTGTCCCCCCCCCCCTAACCAGTAAAAAGTCTCAGCGATGGCCCTGCATATTCCTGTGGAATAAAATCCTTTAATAATTGTAAAATATCTTTAATAGTATCATATTTCTCTCATATTTCATTTAAAATATTATTTTTTCTATTTTTATCAATTATAGATCAAGTAGGATTCACTTTATTTTAATTTTTTAATTATAAAGATTTACATTTTACTGTACATACATACATACACATGTTACATACATACCGTTTGCTTTCTTATTTTAGATAAATATATTTTCGTTTTCTTTTGTAATATTTCAAACACAATTGCGCAATTAGTTTCTCACATACTCCTCAAGTATTCAAATATTTTCATAAGATGAATAAAGATTGTTTGTTTGTTTGTATTTATGTCGGCCAATTATCTACGCTGTGGGATATAGGCCCTAAGGGGTGGGATGGCCTCCGTTGTGGGGGGGGGGTCTTTCTGAGGGAACCTAACCCATATTTACGCAATGTTCGAAGAAAACCACGGAAAACTCCGAACGGTTAGGACGACGGTCGCGATTGGGTTCGAACCCAGCCCCTACCGTTTACCAGTTTGGAAGTCAGAACCTCGCGGCCACTGGTGGGACCTAGATGAATAAAGAATAGAACACCATATTAACGTTGTTGTAACGGTTGTGTATGCAGGGGTGCAGAAAATGTTTCTACTCTCAACATTTCCCCCAATCCGTATGAAAATTTCCCCAAAATTTTACGGCATGTTATAGATAAATGCTGTACTACCATATGTATAGAAAATCAATTTTTCCATTATGTCTGAACTTATGCACAAGTATGTGAGCAAGAGTATTTCTGAGTAAAAAAAAAATTCTGAAAATCACACAAAATTTTCTAAAAGGTTACAGTAAAGGGGGGGGGGGAATCCACTCCCAGCATTATTATTATTATTATTATTTTATTTATTTATTTATTTATTTATTTATTTATTTATTGTAGCCTTTTGACTAAATTCGCTATTTTTAGCGATCATCGTTTGAAGAAATTTGTAGTCTTTGCCTTTTAACAAATGATCTTTTAACAAAACAAAAAATTATCGTTTAGCAAAATTTATTATTGTTTTGTGATCCTTTGTTGAAATTTGCGTTTATTTTGTGATATTTTGACGATATTTGCAATATTTTAACGAAATTTGCAGATTTTTTTTGCCCATTTTTTGGCGAAATATGTGGTCGTTTAACGATTTTTTTTGACGTAAAATGTGGTTTTTGCGATCTTTTGACAAGATTTGTGTTTTTTTTTTTTTTTTTTTTTTTTTTTTTTTTTTTTTTTTTTCATTTGTAGGTGAAATTTACGTTCTTTTTAAATTTTACTTACGAAAATTGCAGTTTTAGCAATCTAATAATGAAATTTGTGGTTGTTTCGCCATTTTTGATGGAATCCTGCGATTTTTCACAAAATTTGTGGTTGTTTTGTGTTTGACTAAATCCGCAGTTTTTTTCGCGGTCTTTTGTAGAAATGGGCGTTTATTTTGCAGTCTTTTGACAAAATTTGTGTTCATTTCGTGATTTCTTGACGAAACTTGTAGTTCTTTAGACAAAATTTGCAGTTAATTTGGCGATCTCGTGATGAATTTTTTTTTTTTTTTTTTTTTTTAATTCTTGGAAAAAGTTTACGGTATTTTTTGTATCCAAATTTTCAGACTGGTGATTTTTTTTTTTTTTTTTTTTTTTTAATTTTCAGAAAATTTTTAATTGATTCACCTGTGACATAAGGTACACATGAATTTTGTGAAGGTCGCCATATGGATCTTTTTGTTTATAGTGAATTTTCTCTGGAATTATGGAATTCGTTGTTAAAATCAAAATCAACTGTATATGTTTCTGCAAAAATTCTCTGGTTGGTTAAAATTTCCCCCCTATCCTAGATCGCCGGATCGGGCATATTCTGCACCCCTGTGTGTATGTTGTTTATAATTGATTGCTATAGGAGTATAAAATTTAGGTTATTTTCAAGCTTCAAAAATTATCTAAATCATCAAATTTTCTGTAAAGTGCTGTATAATTATAGAAAAATAAAAAAATAAATAAAATCTTAAAATTTTTATTTAAAAAAAAAATCTTTAAAAACCAATTTTATGAGGGTTTTTTTCTGGCTTCTCAGATTTTTTGATGATATGTTTTTTTTAGATTCGATTGTACTCTTTAAGGCTATTCTTAAATCTAAAAGCGCAACTTTATGATATAAATTTTAATTTATATTTGTTCGGATATGCATGAAAATGATGCTGTTGTTCAAAAACTATGTTATCAAAATATTTTTCTGGTTTATTTGCAAACGCAATAGATCTTTTCTGAAAATAGTGTCTAAATGGGCGTTTTTAACCGAATTTCTGTGAAAAAGAAGAATACACATTCAAGCAGGGTTTAAAAACGTATTTGTCACGTGATCAAAATCGCTGTTAACTTAAGAAGTCATTTATTCATCAAAATGGAGATACAGGTCGATTCCGATTCGCTTCCATAGTCAGGCCATCCAGTTTTATGTATTTCTGTTAAAAAAAAATATATTGTAAATGTGTTTAAGGTATCTGCCTACATCAAATTGGCTGTTTTGGTGAAAATTTTCGATTTTTTTTTTAGTGTTTGATATGAAAGAGCAATCTTTTACGATTCCAAATCTGTTTTAATTTCATTTCTACTATTATTAGAAAAGGAGTTATGGCAATTTTAATAAACATCAAAATGGCCATTTCTGTGAAAAGTTTCGAATTTTTTTTATTGTTTTTCATGAAAGAACAATCTATTATGATTCTAAATCTGTTTCAGTTTATCAGTTTTAATTTATAATTCAGGATATTTAGGACTTTTACCTGTATTCGAACAATTAGGAGTATCAGTTGAACAAAATATGATCATAAACAGTTTTAAAATTGATGATGAGTGAATAAAAAATTTAAAAGTCACTCGCTATCCTCTGCAAATCTTACCAGGAAAATTAAAAGTGCTACAAGAAGTTAAAAATGGTTAAATATGAAGTTAAAAATGGGTTAGAATATAAATGTGATGCATTTTAAGTGTATAAATTAAATATATTAGATTTTTACAAGAAAATACATGCATGCGATTTCTGGAAAATTACTTTTTTTTTTCATTATTTCTATGTTCGATTAGCTTCATAACAAAAACAAGTTCTAAAGATATTTAAGTGAAATTTGGTAATGTTTTCAATATCACTCACGATGCTCTGAATTATGATCTAAGCTATATGTGATAATTTAATTATTTTTATAGGCTCAAATATGAAAAAATGGTAATTTTTACTTTAAGAAAAGTATTTTTTATATATTTTGAAAATTTTTGGTTATTTTTCAAGATATTGTAAAACTCTTATTTCAGTGCACAGATAAGTGTAATAAAAGTGTGCAGCATAAAGGAAATTGAAATATTTTTATTTGAATTGAGTGTACGCTGTCTGGTGCAAACATGGTATTTTGCTACGAATAAAAAATTCAAATCGTCCCTCGCTTATACACAGAAAAACTTACCAGGAAAACAAAAAGAGTTACTAAGAAGTTAAAAATGGTTAAAAATAAAGTTAAGGAAGTGTTTGAATATAATTGTGATGAATTATAAGCGTTCAAAAATTAAATATTCTAGTTTCTTACCTATAAAAAGAAATCATTAAATGCGATTTCTGGAAAATCATTTTTTTCGCTATTTCCATGTGCGATAAACTTAATTACATATAAAGATTTAAAGATATTTTAGTGAAATTTTGTAAGAATGTTTTCCATATGACTCACTATGCTCTGATCTAGAATCTAAGCTATATGTGATAATTTAATTATTTTATAGGCACTCGAATATGAAAAAATGGTAATTTTTACTAAAAAAAAATGTACTTTTTTACATATTTTGAAATTTTTTGGCTATTTTTGAAGATATTGTAAAACTCCTAGTTAAGTGCACAGATAAGTGTAACACAGAAGTGTGCAGCATAAAGGAAATTGAAATTTATTTATTTGAATAGAATGTAAACGTGAAATTTTGCTAAAAAACAGTAAAACCCCCCAATTTTTTTAAATATTAAAAAGATATTGCTAGGATTTTATGTTTTCTTATCATTCTGTAATACAATAGAACTAAAAATTATTATATTTTTTCAAAACTGTCATTAAAAAAAAAAAAAAAAAAAAAAAAAAAAAAAAAAAAAAAAAAAAAGTACTCCGCACGTACGCAGATACGTATCGTCTGTATTTCGTAAATTCAAAGAAAAGTATAAATCAAAATAGAGACATTCTATAAAAGCGGTGTAGTAGCAGTGCAGCAAAAGTTAGAAATTTTTAACAATGTGTTTGCATGAAAAGTAGTATTTATGACAATATTCAGTATAGTTTTAAAATCACGAAAGCATTAGTAATAAGTTCCGATTTCAGATAACATTTACGTTTGTTTTCTATTCTAAACTAGGGTGTAAAAAACATTGATTTTTTAAAATTACATTTTATTTTTATTTAACTCTGATTTTTTGTTTATTATTATTTATTTAAATCGGATTGTTACAATTTTTCCTCCAGTGTACAAATAATGAATAGTGACCAACAGTTTTGAGTTTCCAAAAAAAAAAGAAAAAACTAGGCTTTTTACGTACTTGCTGTACCTGAGCTTTTAAGTTATAAATTAATCTTAAAATCAATCAATCGATCAATCAATCTCAATCTCTCTCTCTCTCTCTCTCTCTCTCTCCTTCTCTTTCTTTCTCTGTTTTTAGATAGATTTCGTATGAAATACTTACCTATTGCGATCAACTCTTTATGAGAAGCTGCCTTTCAAAACATGAGATGAGCGAATTTTGGCTCAACTTAAGTTATTTTTTGGCTGACATTTTAAGAAAGTATAAATACATATAAATGTAACTTTTTTATGGACACGATAACTTCTTTAATTCGGCTCAGATCTCTTCCAAACTGCTACATAAAATCAAGGCGCAAAAAATCTCGGTCACGTTCGTTAATAGGCAAAATCGGACCAAGGAAGTAGGAATAGGGAAGGGTTTTGTGAAAACCGTAAAAACCCCATAACTTCTTAGTTAAAATATCAAATCAGTTTAAAGTTTATATTATTTCTAAAAAATGAGCCAAAGATTTATGACAGATTTTTGATAAAATTAAAAATGGGCTTAAAGGGCAAAAAAATAAATAAATAAATAAATAAATAAAATAAAAAATAAAAAAAATAAAATAAAATAAAAATAAAAATAAAAATAAAAAAATAAAAAATAAATTAAAAAAATAGAATTTTTGGAATTAAAAGATCACAACTTTTTCGATTCTGAAGATATCAAATCCAACTAATTTTTTTTTATAAATACTCTTAATATTATCGAAAACATTAAAAAAAAATTTTTGATAGGAGTAATTCTTTTTGCAAAGGAAAATTAAAAACGAAAACAAAAACAATAAGAGGGAAAAAGAAGAAGAAAAAAAATCAATAACTTCATCAGTTCTTAAGATATCAATTCCAAATAAATTTATTATACATCGTCTTAATAATATCTACAACTTTTATGATGACACGTTTTTGATAGGACCAATTCTTATAGCAAAAATAAATTCAACAATAATAGGAGTTGAAGAAAAAATCCTAAATCCAAACTGCTTACATTCTGACCCATTTTTAAATTCGTTTATAATTTTCGTGATTTTTTTTTTTCTAAGCAAGGAATGTGAAAGCTACCTCTTCCTACCAGCACTGACCGGAAGGACTTTTTTATTACATCATTTTGTTCTCCTGCATCACTTTAACCTTCAAATGCATAACTGGACATTTGAATTATTCTATTGCTATCAGTTCTGAAAGGAATCTCATAAAGACCAGCTAATTCATATTTCGGTGTCGGGTCTATTTTCTTGCAAATTACCTTTTTATTTCTTTGATGACCAGGCTATTACATTTATATTATGTCTAAGTGGTTCAATAGAACATATTGTAACTTCTGGTACAAACCAGGAAAATAGTTAAAACTTTTATATATCACTCCTATATGGTTTACATCCTTGATATTTTTATGAAAACAGAATTTGTAGATAAGTTTATTAATGAGGTTTGTTGAAAACCGTTTTCTTCAGCGATAATTCGAATGGTTAAATATTAAGTTCTTCAAAGTATTTACTTGAACATACTTTAAAGCTAGTCAAATAAAGCTTTCAGATCAAATGACACGATTCCATCGTAGAATTTATTGTTCATAACTTTTTTTTATGTAAAAATGTATCATTCAAATTTTACATTAGATGAGATTTAAAAATATGTTCTGATTCATTATGAAACATAAATCATGATATTTGCAGGCATAACCAGAGGCGGATTATTCATTAAACTGAGCAGTCTAAAGTCTAGGGGCCCGAACGAAAAGGGGCCCCAGTACTAAGATTTAACATAGATTGTATTCTGAATACTATCCATTTTTAATTTCTTCTATTTCCACAAAAAAAGAAAAAAAAAAAAGAACTTTTTTGACATGCATTTATGATAGTTATACACAGAACCGCGGCAGTCAAGCCAAGATTTTTTAAGCAACTCTACGAATAATATATTTTAAAGACTTTTTAAAGTTTGAATCAAACGGTTTGTCTATTTTCAGCTTTTAATTTTTAGATCACAGCCTATCTAAGCCTGAGAGCTTATGCACCGCCCGTTTTGTATATATGTGTGTAACGCGATAACTCATGATAAAAATGTCTGACTTACTTAAAATTTTGGATATAGGTTTATTCTGATAAGGCGTTACCTTCATTAGATTTTGGGAGTGCACTTTATAAATATAAGAAGGAGAACGGGGACTAATGCCTTCCCCCTTACTTTATATAAATGTGTTTTTCATGCAGAATTATCAGATTTCATTCAAATTTTAGGTACAGGATCATTCTGATAAGGCTTTTCCATGATTACTTTTCGAAGTATATCGAATAAATATAAGGAACAAAGAACGGGGACTAATCCCCCCCCCCCCCCCAATAATTTAGATAAATGGGTTTTTCATATAGAAAAACCCATTTTCATTCTAATTTTAGACATAGGATCATTCTGATGAGGGCCCCTCCATAATTATTTTTTGAAGTTCTTTGGATAAGTATTGGGGACGGAATTTACCCCCCCCCCCTTTTTCAGAAAAATGGGTTTTTTCATATAGAATTACCAAATTTCATTCAAATTTTAGGTATCGGATCATTCTGATGAGGTGCCTCCGAGATTAGTATTGGGTGTTCATTGGATAAGTATAAAGGGGGAATGGACTGTAACCCCTCGTAATTTAGGTTAATGTGTTTTTCACGCAAAATTTAACTATTAACTTCAAATTTTTTATATAGGTTTATTGTGATAAGACGCTTCCCTGATTTGTTTTTGGAACTCATTGGATAAATATAAAGAGGAGATAGGGGGGACTACGCCTCTTAATTTAGGTATGCAGAATTAACCAATTTGCTTCCATTTTTCAATACAGGTTCAAAGTAAAAAGCTTCCCTGATTAATTGTGGGCTTCTTTTATTAAATATAAAGTAAGTTAAGGACGATTACCCCTCTTAAGTTAGCTAAATGGAGTTTTATGCAGAATTATTCGATTTGCTTTAAATTTTGGATGTTGGTTCTTTTTGATAAGTTGAATTTCTCAATAGTTTTGGAGGTTTAATGGTTTAGTATAAAAGAGGGAAAGGGGGATAACTCTTCTTTAATTACATAAATGGGTTTTCATGCAGAAATATCCGACTTGCTACCAAATTTTGGATGCAGGATTATTATATGATAAGGTGCATTACTGATTAGTTTTGGGGTTCAATCATTAAGTGTAAAAAAAAAAAAAAAAAAAAAAAAAAAAAAAAAAAAAAGAAAAGAAAAAAGAAAAAAATGCGAGGCTATTTCCTCTCTTATTTTGTTTTTCGAAGGGCATTATTATATAAGGCTGTAATAGTATTATTATATAATAGTACAATCAGTGTGCATAGCCTGTGATCTCAATGTCACCAGTTTAACTGGGCAATATTCTTTTTATTAAATCTCCCCCCCCCCCACACACACACACACTCATCTTTTTAAAGAAAGCCCTGTATTTCAAATTTCTGGATATCTTAAATATGATTATTTTTCTTTAAACGATTTCTGTCCGTTTATTAAAAATTTATGAGTGCTACTATATTGCAAAACTATTGCACAAAATTAAAAGAAATTTTATATTTAGTGTAACCTAGTTTGATGATTATTGATTATGCACTAATACTTATTGGATTTTGATTATAATAATGAAGAAAAGAACTTCTGCCTGGGAGGAAGATGTACAAGTTGAAAATTGCACGTCAAACGTGGGAAATGAAGTGTGTTCGTACTATAACTAGTTTTATAAATATTCAGATATTGGTTCAATCATGCAAAAATGCATGAACATGATATTTGATACGATTATACATATTAAATTCAGTAATACGAAACTAATAAGACTCCATCTTAACTAGGACGTAATCAACATTATAAAGCCAGAATCATAACCTGTCATGGGATATCACTGAATCAATTACGCTATGATTTGGTAGAATAAAGAATACTTTTATTTTTATGTTTCAAGTTCTGAGTATGTAAGTCATTTGAAATGACTCGACAAAATTCTCCAACAATTATATAAATTACATTTCAAACCATTCAGTTGTGTAGATTTGCGCTGTTACATGCGGACAGACAAGATGACGATTATAGGTGCAACATATTTACAAAAATACATCTCCCCATAGACCATAATGTATTGGAATACTTTTGAATGTCTCTGTGTAAATAAACTATGAACGTTACGTACTTAATTTTCATTACCGAACATGGCACAGAAAATCTCAATAACACATATGAATTACATGTAATTCATATGTGTTATTGAGATCAGAGCAATCCAACTGTATATACGCAAGTTAAGAATTCAGACACATAGTCGGACAGATAAACTATTTTTTAAGCACTTTCAACTATGTTTATATTGGTTTCGGATAAATTTATAAAAAAGATACTTCACTTTCGAAACTAGTTCTGAAAGTGGAATTATGTTATTAAAAAATCTACAAATCTGATAAGTGGAACAAGCCATATTAGAACTAACATAAGTTATCCTATAGAAAAAAGAAATGTTTGAAAATATTCAAATTTAATTCAGAAATTCGAAAATACCCTGCGCATGGGTTTAGAATCAGTAAGCGGGTGTTTTCAAGTGAGTGAATAGACCACTTAATTGCACAAAGTATGCAAATCAAGTACAGCATCACATTTGTTTTAAAAGATGCTATACATATTAACATAAGAAATTCAATTTTTTTATATTGTCCCTGATTTCTAAACTATTCTCCTCCCTTTACTAAGAACATTTAAAAATATTATATTGTTTTGCGACCAAAACTTATTGAATTTTATTTAAATTTTGTGAAAATTCAATTTTTTAGATTATCTAGATCTATCTAGATATCTTAGATTATCTAGAAAATCAATATAACTATAATTTATACAGAAACAGTATACAAATTAAATTTCATGTTTTAATATGCATACAGCTTATTGTAAAACAAATATAATATACATAAAATCTGTACTTAAATTTTATAATCTGATTTATGATATGATCTTAAAGATGTACATTTTGAATCACCCGAAATATATCTCTTTGAATAAATGATAAAGAAGTCCGCAAATATGTCAAGCCTACGGGCTCGTGTGGTCATTAATTCGCCTCTGGCATAACTATTGAATTTTTCATTATCTAAAGATTATTTTAAAATTTATTTTATTATTTATTTATTTATTTTTGATAATTGAATTACATCTTAAGTCATAAATGATTTTTTTTCTCGTGATTACAATATCATGAATAAATTCATCAGTAATTGAACATTTCAAGTCAGTATTTCCCAATTTTTTTTTTTTAATAAATGGCACAGTTTAGAGTGTTCTCACATCGTGACGTATTATCTTTTGACATATGAAGCATTTAATGTGTTCTTTTAATACATGCATAAAATTTTCAGACGGCTCTTGATAATGATATAATGTGTTTAATTTTCTTTCAAGTAAAGCATGTTTCAGATTATGCCATCAATACTGAAATTTAAATGAAATGTTTGAGCCGTATGGCAATACTCACTGACTACTTTGACACATTTTTAGTTCATTTTTGTTCTTAAGCGAAGGAAAGGGGCAGATACTCTTATTCGAAAACTGTGCAATCGAATAGTTTTCTATTCTTGGATAAAGGAAGAAGCTATTTCAAAGAACGTTGTCAAGGAACCGCTTTGAATACGGAAAAAGAAAAATCTGCCATCATGAGAAAACAGCTGTTTATAAGTCAAGATATAAGTCATTTATCGGAAAACGAAAAATCTTTGCATAACAAATCATTGAATAGTTATGTCTCCAAGTATTGTGTTTTTATGTCTTTAAATGATCCGTTAATGTGCCAGTAACTCTTGTGTTGCATAGAGCAAAGATTTTTTTTCTTTTTTTAGGGGGTAGGGGGCGAAGGAGAAAGGATCACTTTAACAGTCATGAAAAAAATTACATTACAGATGTAATCTGTTGTAACTGAAAATCTTTCATGATATGTGACGTTTCTGATCATTTTTTTTTTAAAAACTGATAGAGAATACCGAAAAAGTACACATGTAAGCATAAAGGAAATTTCGCAGCACTGTCAGAACATTCCGCATTATTGAATTGTGAAAGAGAAAAGATGGAAATTGGCAATTATAAAATAAGTTAATACTGATTAAATTAACTTATGATTTTAACACTTTTCGACATAACTGAAATGAAACGTTAATTTCTAATATGCTTGTTTGACATTTCCTTTCAGGATGACAGGTAGAGGCAGTTCCGAATTTTCTAACGGGCTGGACCGACAATAAATAAATAAATTAAAATTTAAAAAAAAAAGAAAGAAAGAAAAAGAAAAGAAATTGAACGGGCCTTACGGGCCAGGCCGGCCCAATAAAATATTTAGTGGGCCGGACGATCCGTTAGAAAGATTTATGCAAAAACGATAAAATGTGAACTATTTTTAATGAATACAGCTTTATCGAGAATAAATATAAATGTGCATCACGAACCGATTCTTATTTGGCAACATCATATATAGAGATGTAAGTTTTACAGATAGGCATCGGGCAGTTACATTGTATCTAATCCGGGCTTAATACTTTTTTAGCAGACTCGTTCCTGGCCGAGATCAGGCTTGCATTGCTTTTCTACATATAGTCGAGCCGGGCCGGAACCAGACTTAATTGCGCTTATGATGTGTAGGGCAGACAACAAGATTTGTAAAAATTTGAATAGCGATATAGAATTTATACGTTAATGTAATCTATGGAAATATACTTCTTAGTGGTTCTTAAATTCATTTCTCAACAACGCGAAAGTCTGTCACTTCTTCTGACTAATTTTTAACTGTAAATTAATATATAAAACCAACAAGCCTGACTGTTAAAAAGATTTAGAATCAAATAGAGTTTTCTATTTTTGATAAATAAGAAAATTGTATACACTTTTAGAGATGTAAGAGATTCTTGTCATGTAGTTGGAGATTTTTTCCCCCTTCCCATGGTGTCGCTTCCGGAAATTTGATTCAAAACGCTAACTTTGATAGCATTTTCTTAAACTGCTTATATAAAAAAATGGATAAAGCCATTCGATTACATAGTTTCTAAATAAAAACACTTGGTAATTTTATGCGTTTCCGAAAAAAAAAAAAAAAAAAAAAAAAAAAAAAATCAGAAATGTATCAGAAAGTAACTTCGGATTTGAAAAAAATCATTAATAAAATGATATAGAAATATATCCATAAATCTTCTTTTTATTTTGCAGCTTCAAAAGTTGTGATGTTTTTAACTTTCTCTTTTTCTTTTATTCTAAATCTTTTTTTAATGAATCTTTATTTAAATGTTGAAAGTCTAAGAATATAAATAATCATTAATGTTGCTATTCTGCATTTTCTGTAATATATATACTGTAAAATCATTCCATAAATGCATGCAGTATGTATGCAGTATTCTTTGAAAAAATGTTAATTATATGATAAAAATTTGATTTTTTTAGAAATAGAAATTATGTCGGCAAAATTATTCAAGGGCAAAAATAACTATATGACGCATGTCGCACGTCGCGCTCTTTCTGCTTCAGGAAATGTTCCCTCAATAATAAATAAGGAGGAAATTAACGAGGAAATAACAAAAATCATCAATTTTTAAAAAATAAAAACGTGTATCAATACCTATATTAAAACCTTACTCGTAATTTTTAATATTTGTTAAAGAGAAAAAAAAAATATTTATTAGATCTCATAATTTTTGCTTTTCAAACGGGGGGGGGGGGGGGGGAATTAAAGAATTCTTTTTCGAAAGCCACATCAGCAAAAACTGAATCTTTTTTCTTTTCTTTTTTTTATGTTTGAAATCCATTTCTCTAAAAACAGTTTAAAATAGTAATAATAATAATAATTTGCGCATATATAATTCAGCAATATTCTTTTTTTTTTTTCTTCAAAAACAGCTTTAAATGAATTTCAATCAAAATATTGCAGAATAATAATTCAGTATATGAAATATTTTTCCAACACTATTTCATTTTTACATTCTATGCAAAAATCCTTTTTAGTTTAAGTGTGAACTAACTTCAACTAATAATGCTGTATAATTAAAAGTTTTATTTATTTATTTATTTATTTTTCTTGTATTGCTGCATGGCATATTTAAAGAAACATTGTAACGTTAGTTGATAAATTGCACAATGTATATACCGCATTTCATGTTATAAACTGAGAGCGACATTTCTACATACAAACTTAAAAAACAGAATATTTGTGTTATTGGGTGGGTAGAAATATTTGTTTGAGAACCGCTTTCAAAAGTAAAGAAGAGATTACACATCTGGACCACTGGTTTCCCAGATGTTCTTGAGTCCAGATAAGATCATCTTTCTTCAGGGACTGACCATTAAATAAGTAAAGTAAACATAAAGTGGAAAATGCATGTCTTTCGAAGACGTAATCAATCACCCGGAAAAAAATCATTCCCGCTGATAAAAAGGGAAAATCGAAGGCAACAAAATGGCGTTAGTTTTAATTTTATCAAAAACAGCAGAAGATTAATCACTTTGTCCCGCCCCTAATTTGTTAACCTGCCGCAGATGTCATCACCTCAAATTAAAATTAATCGATTTTGGCTGTTATGGGAAGAGCAGACCTCTATAGCACTGACACTGACTATATACAGTGTAAAGAATGCATCCTGTTTCACCCCCGCCTTATGACCTATGACCTCTTCTTACTTTAGGGGCGATTTGAGCTCTAAACGTGGACACTCTTTGGTGCAATGTTTATCTCACCGACCAAATATTTTAAGGACTGCACGAAATGAAGGAAAAAAAAAAGATGTAATCATATAACGTAATCGTTTATTTGTGCTCGATTACGATTACATAGTTTTTTTATACAGATTACTTTGCGATTACCTGTATTGTGATTACGATTAGATTATGATTGTAATCAAAGTGAAATCTTTTGATTATGATTATATCGCGATTATTTCGAAATTAAAATTTACGATTACGATTACAATGCGATTACAAAATTTTATGTAGTCGATTATAATCGATTATGATTACACGATTACGATTACTCGAAGTCTGATCTAATCATCCATGTCTACCGGAAGCGAAGGGGTGCATAAGCCAATAAAAAGACTACTGCCCAGTTAAACTGATGGCATTGAGCTCGCAGGCTACGCATTCTAATTGTATATTACAGCATTTTATTTTCAAGGGTTAATTCCGTTGGAAAAACAAATTAAGGGGGAGGGGGATCAGCTCCCTTCATTTTCCATTTTTATACTTAATCACTGAACTCCTTAAACTAATTAGGGATATGATTTATCATATAAAAAACCTGCATGAGTAATACACGGAGGCGCCTCATTTAAATTTTGAACAAAAACTGATAATTCTACAGGAAAAAACCATTTATATCAATTAAAGGAAGGGGCATGAGCCCCCGTTCCCCCCGTTTTTTCTTATCCAATGAACACTTAATACTAATCACGAAAGTGCCTCAACAGAGTGATCTTACATCTAAATTTTGAACGAAAACTGATAATTCTGCATAAAAAACCCATTCATATAAGTTAAGGGGAGGGGCATTAGCCCACGTTCCCCTTGTTATATATATCGAATGAACTCCAAAAACTAATCAGGGAAGCGCCTTATCAGAATATACATACATACAAAATTTCAAATTGAATCGGATATTTTTATCATGAGTTATCGCGTTACGCACGTACATACATACAGAACGGGCGGGCATATAAGCTCTCAGGCTATGCTAGCCTGTGAGCTAAAAATTAACACCACTAGTGGTTTACTCGTAGGATTAACATTGTGTTTTCCTGCACCCAGTTTTTCTACTTTTCATTGTACGGCAAATACAATACTAAACCTATGAGTCAGGTATTAATTTTTGGCTTATGCACCACTTTGCTTTCGGCAGACATGAATCATTCGATTCTTCTACATTCTACTACATAACTTACTGTTCCATAAAATAAAGGATTTTTTTCTTGTGCTCGATGACTTAGGTTTTGTGCGGTCGGCTCTTAGACTATAATTTCACAACATTTTTTTTTTTTTTTTTTTTTTTTTTTAAACAGTGTTGCGTTTGCAAGAATTCAAAATTTTTCGGCAAAAGTGTAAGAATTAAAAATCGAAGTATTGAAAAATTTCGCTGTCGAAAAGGAAAAAGAAAACTTTTCTTTTGAAAACTAAAGTAATTTTAACTCTCATTTTAAAAGTAAAAATTAAAAAAAATTTTCCTTGACGACTCGAAAATCAGAACACTTGACTTTAATTGCCAGAGTGCTTTTGCATTTGCAGTCAACTACCAAGCTGCCGAGCTGTTTCAAAAGACAAACCAGATGTCACTAATCAAAATCAGGGCCTTAGCTATAATGGGTTGCATGGAGAGGGGTGGGGGGCTCAGCCCCACTTAAAATATTTTGAGCCTCCCCCTGAAAAAATTCCAAGGACATCACATGTTTTATGTTCCAAAAATCCAAATGAAGTTTTGTTCAAAAAAACTAATTTAGTTTTGAGGGCTTTTCACAGTTTCGCAGAATTAGTAAATTGTAACTAAAATAAGTGTTTCAACACTTGTTCATCCTATTTGCGCTTATGAAGCTAACATAATGTTTAATTTTGCACGAGTTGTACATTTGAATGTTTCATCATAATATTTTTTAAATGTAAAGCGAAATCATTACTACAGTTTCATAAGAAACATAGTACCTATAATGTGAATATGCGCTAATTTATCTTTCTGCATCAGAGAGAGAATATGAGCCCTCCTCCCCCCCTTCATTTTCTTGAGCCTCCTATTAAATACTTCTAGCCACGGCCCTGATTAAAATCGTTTTCTGAGTGAAATGATTCGGTTTGGTTGTCGTATTGGAACAGAATTGACAATTACAGCCAAGGATTTTGGCTTCGAGTTCTAGCTCCAGCCTGGGACCAGTGGCGTAGCTAAGGGGGGGGGGGCAAGGGGGGCGTCAGCCCCGGGCGCCGAGGCCTAGGGGCGCCAAATTGAGAGAAATTGTTATATATCTATATTGGGTTGGGGGCGCAAAATTTCTTGCTGGCCCCGGGAGCCAAAGAACATGGCTACGCTACTGCCTGGGACATTAGTACTCACTTTGAAAAATTACTATTTGCCACACTTTTTTATTACCTCGATATTTCTCGAGGCAACCAAACCAAGTGACATTGAAGTAACAAGAACAACAACGAAAAGAACTTTTAAGAAAGATACTTTTATCGTACATATAGATATTACCTAGTGTTGATTCCACAAAATTAATGACAGCAGATTCCGCTATCTGAAAGAAGCAATCTTAAATTATAACAAGGTTTCAAATAAGCTCCAAATTATGAGACATAATTATTTATTGCGTTTCGGGGACGTGAGTCACAAAAGAAAAAAAAAATCATTTACGTATCGTTCTCTTGAACGTATATCCGTCTTACTCCGTCGGATCAGCAGTATATAGTATACTGATCGCTGCTTAGGCTTAAGAGACATCGATCAAAATTTCCATTCATTACTCATCAATCAGCTCTTAACAGACTTCAAAAAAGAAAGCAACTCGCCAGGTGGCTGAAAAAATAATACCTATTATTATCATTTCCACCGTCTTACAGAAACAATAAAACCGAACCCTTCATCTTTCCTGATACATCTCCAATTTTACGGTCGGTGGGTCCAGCAGTCGCCCCTTATCAAAAAATTTTTACCACGATAAGGCGCATTTAATTCACTTAAGAGAGGCTTAACGATGATATCTCCATTTAGAGTTATAGAAATAATAATAATGAAAAGAAAAAAAAAGAAGTAGGCATGCGTTACATCCATCTAAAAGGAAGAAACGCGATAGCTCGACTAACTAGATTCTTGGTATAGATGTTTCCTTCTCTGATACTCGGAAAAAAGCCATGCTACGGATACTTACAGATGATTTGTCATAAAATGACATTAAGTTCTTTCATTTTCATGTTATTTCTTAAGCGGCATTTCTTACTACAAATGATTTCTATCATTTGTTTCGTATCACGGACGCCGGAGGAACGAAAACCAGGGAGCGAGAACGTTTTGGCTGCGGTTTGTTTGTTTGTTTAACGGCCAATTATCTACACGTGGAATATAGGCCCTAAGGGGAGGGTTGCTCTCCGTGAGGGTCTTTCTAAGGGAACCTAACTCGTATTTACGCAAGGAAATCCAAGGTTCGAAGAAAACCACGGAAAACTCCGAACAGTTAGGCCGATGTTGCGATTGAGTTCGAACCCAGCACCTACCATCTACCAGTTTGGAGGTCAGAACCTCTCGGCCACTGGTGGGGCCGTCAACGCTTTAAAGTACAGTAAAACTTTCCTAAAGCGATTGCGTACTTTTCCCATAAAAATTGGTCGTTCCGAGAAGTGATCATTTCATGGAGGTCATGTTTAACACTAGAACTACCGGCGTTTCATATATACCTAGTTTTACCGCATCCGTCAAATTGACGGATTTTTTATCACAGCTTTCATTTTGACTTAGTTAATGTAAATAAAAATATATAATTTAACAAAAACATCATTTAATATGATAATTCATTAATTATTAATAAAAATTCAATTAAAAAAACAGTTTCTATCTACATTTATGGTACATTTGATATGCATGAAATAACTATAAGGGACATATTTTACATGTTATCTTAGATTAACACTTTCTACGAACATATCAAACTTAGTTAATGTAAATAAAAGAATACAATTTAACAAAAACGAAATTTAATTTAATAATTTATTAATGCTAAATATAAAGAAACTAAACAAAAACAGTTTCTGTTTGTATTTACAGTATAGCACATTTGATATGCACGAAATAATTATAAAGCAGATATTTTACAAGTGTCTCTTATCTTAGATGAAAACTTTCCGCAAAGATATTTGACTTAGTTATTGTAAATAAAATATATACATAATTTAACAAAAATAATATTTAATGTATTAATTTATTAATTACTATTAAAAAAACAGTTTCTATTTGCATTTATATTATAGCACATTTGATATGAATGAAATAATTATGAGGCACATATTTTACAAGTACATGTTATCTTAGATGAACACTTACCACAAACATATTTGTTGCATACATTGCAAGCATAAATCGCTTTGGTTTTGTTGCATAACCGAATTTGGCAAGATTTGTGATCATAAGAAATATTTTGTAATTTTCTAGAGCACAATCCTTTGATTTCCGTTCTTGTGTTTGGGTGGAGGCTTCTTTTCTGCAGCTCCTATATTCACTGGAGAGTTCTTCGGATAGTTGAAATAAAAATTGTTTTCTAGTTATATTTTTATCACAAGTTTCTTTACATAAAATCCATGCATTGATTGCTGCCAAGTCCAAAATATTATAAAATACCTGCAACGGCCATCTACGTGACCCTGCTTTTACGCTATATTTGCGGGCTATTTGATCAACTACGTCTACTCCAAACTTAGTCTCATTGTAAAATGACACAGTTGCAGGAATTTGTTTTCGATTAGAAGCAATTTTACAGATTTATGTTTTGAGCTAAGAAGTAGTACTTTTTTACGAGGCTTACTTTTGTAAATTGTTAAAACAATATCATTTTATTTATAGAGTTTTATGGAGAAAATGTTATCTTTTCTAACTTTAGCTATTTTCGGCAATTCTCTTTCATTTGCTCGTATAGTTCCAACAAGACTTGTCTTTTTTGGTCAGTAGCTCCTTTGCGATCTGCATACTTGTAAAAAAATTATCCGTTGTTATATTCCTCCCACAATTTACGTAGTTTTTTACAAGATTCAAAACTACAAATTTATTCAAAGGTACTCCTGATGGTCTAAGTTCTTTGCCTAAATAGGGAAAGCCATTTATAAGATATTTACTTCGCACGTCTACAGCTAACCAAAATTTAATTCCGAATTTGTCTGTTTTTTGGGGCATATATTGCAGAAATCTGCATCTTGCCTTTGTGGGAAGCAATTGTTCATCTACGCTTATATTCTGATCTGGTTTGTAACAAGCTTGGCTGCTATCAATAAAGGACGTCCAAATTTCGGAAGCTAATCCAAATTTGTCAGTTCGTAAGCGAACACTCCTCTCACTTTTTTTGTCAAAACTCATAGTTTCGCGAAAGAAAGAAGATCCCCATTTTCTGATCACAAATAGGATAATTTCAAATTTTTCGCTTCATAGGCTCTTCGAGCATACAAAACAGCTACAAACGCATACAATTCTTCAATAGTAATTTTCCAATCGTCCTTCTGTAAAACATTTCTGGCCTCAAGCTCAGTGCAAGTTTTTATGTGCTTCATCATTCGATTATCAATTATAAGTATAAATGCACTGCTAACATTACCAAGCATAATGTTTCGTTTCGTATAACCAGTTGGGCCTGAAGTATCCTTGAATATAGTGTGTGATGGGAGTCTACAAACACAACCATTCCCTATTTCTTCCCATTCAGTACCGTCGAAAGCAATTTCTTTTTCCTGTTTTTTTTTTCAATTTCTGTTTGTTGTCCGATTCAGTATCTGAACTTATTCGCAATAGCTTTATTGCGTTTGTGGCCCTTTTGGGGCGTTTCATCTTCACTCCCTGAATACTCACTTTCATATTCTTCTTCTTCACTTTCTTCAATATCTCGTACTTCAATTTCATCTCCACAATTTTCAGAGTCATTATTATTACTTGAATTAGTGTCCGAACAGTCTTCATTTATACTAGTGAGTTCTTTGTATTCTCCGAATAATTTTTTTTTCGTCCTCGAAATCGTTTCATTTTTGACTAGAATTTACAAAAAATAAATGTTATTTTTTTCATAAAAATATATTCATACATTTTTCCGAGATTGGACTTTACACAGATTACACTATTCACAGATTGCACTTTTCACCAAGAACGTTATCACATTAGAAGTACAATTGATAATGGTCGCGTCCTAATTACATTTACCAGTTACTAATACGTTTGATATGAGGCCTGGAGCAGAGTGCGCATGGGCGAAAAGGGCTAGTTCATGTGGAAAATGGGGATGTCCGCACCACTTCTGGATGAGTTTGTTAATTGCCAAAGCCGTCAATTTGACAGGTCTTGGTATAAATAGGTATAGGTCATACTGATTTCGGAAATTAAAATGGGTGAGAGGAAATTGATGGGGAATATTTAAATATTCTTATGTTTTATTAAAAGTCATATCATAAAATTTTGGAACTCGCCATAAATTATATAAAATTTTTAAGCATGAAATATGAAAACCGTCAAAATGACGGTCTTGGTCGTTCTAGTGTTAAGTATATACAGTGAAACCCCGATTTCACGTGCCCCGAATCTATGTTTTTCCCGCATTATACGTTTTTTTCTTCAGGTCCCAGTTTTTCCGTATAGTTGTAATGTTAATTTAACCCGGATCATAAGTTTGTTATTTATGGAATTTCCCGCATTTTACGTTTTTTCTGGAAAGTAAAAAAAGGAAAAAATGTTCTAAAATAAGCAATAATTTTTCCTTTTGTGCTTTTTTAAACTTAATCCACGTTGTTAAAAGTTATGCAATCTATGAAAACAGAAACGCATTCTAAAGACTCCTGTCTTCTGAAACTGGTCCCCCCCCCTAGTTTGTTGAACACCTGCTGTCGCGGACTGCTCCCTTCCCTCCCCAGGGTAGTTGGCGGGGGAGCAAAGTAAAGAAATAACACACTTTATTGGTGTAGGGATGAGATGGGAGGGGGGGGGAGAGACAATCCAGTTACCAATCAGATGGGGTGGCTCATTTCTTTCGTCAGGGAGGGAAAGGGATCCTTATCTTTCTTAACGTTTTCAAATGCTGTTTAGCACGCGGTGGTCGCATTTATAACCTTTTTGTGCCAAAATGGCGAGTAAAAAACGCAAAAACTTTTCTGTTGCTGAGAAAGCCGAAATTGTAAAACAATTTGATGAATTCCACGGAACCAAAGTAGCGTTTGCTCAGTTGCAAGGAATTCCCGTAACAACCCTGCAATCCATACTACAGAAAAAAGAATGCATTGAAAAAAACATCGAGAAAGTCGGAGAAAAAAATGCTAAGAAACGGAGAACATTGAAAAAAATCGCCATACGACGAGCTGGAAGGTATCTTATTAAAGTGGTTTAAAGAAGCTCGTGCCGCGAATGTACCTATAAATGGCATGATACTAAGAGAAAAAGCTCTAGAAATCGCCGATAGGCTTGGTGGTTTGAAAGATTTCACAGCTTCAAATG
Organism: Maratus speculifer; assembly: GCA_964019185.1. Classification (NCBI taxonomy): domain Eukaryota; kingdom Metazoa; phylum Arthropoda; class Arachnida; order Araneae; family Salticidae; genus Maratus; species Maratus speculifer. Next base: position 354,301,962 of record OZ025294.1, read on the forward strand.
GCTGGATTGACCGAATGAAGAAAAAACATAATCTTGTGTATAGATCGCTTTCGGGAGAATCATTAAGTGTAAATGAAGCTACAATAGAAGATTGGAAGAAAAATCTACCAAATTTGACCAAAGGATACAAGCCAAAGGACATATTCAATGCGGATGAAACCGGACTTTTCTTTAACCTCCTACCGGATAAAAGTTATGTTGCAAAAGGAGACTCCTGCCATGGAGGGAAGATGTCTAAATTGCGTCTTACGGTTTTACTTTGCTGCAATTCTGATGGAAGTGAGAAGCTGACGCCTCTTGTTGTCGGAAAGTCGCGCAACCCACGATGCTTCAAAAACGTGAGAAGTTATCCAACAAAGTACGAAGCAAACAAAAATGCGTGGATGACCAAACCGATTTTCGAAGGCTTTTTGCGCAAACTAAACAAAAAAATGGAGTTGCAGAATCGTAAAATAATTTTATTTATTGATCAATGCAGTGCACATCCGGTTTTGCAGCTGTCTAATGTGCATGTCGAATTTTTTCCGTCAAATTGCACAAGCAAATTGCAGCCTTGTGATCTCGGCATTATTCGATCTTTCAAGGTTTTTTATAGAAAGCAACTTGTCCGGAAAGCTGTAGCTGAAATAGAAAATGGAAACCTAAATGACGCCTGAAAGTTAAAGTTAAGTGTTCTAGAGGCTATGCATTTTATTTCTGCGTCGTGGAGAAACGTTACACAACACTGCATTTCCCATTGTTTTGAAGAAAGCGGATTCGTAGCATCTAATGAACCGAGAACAGATGAGGAATCAGTTGCGGTAGACTCGGACAATGACAACGAAACAGTTATCTACGATTTCAATGACTACATTCCGGAAAATTTAGCAACATGTGAAGCTGAAAGAGCTACTGCTCCATCCGTAGCCGACGTTATGGACTTTTCGTCCACCGATGAAGATGAAGAACAAGAAACAGAAGCACAGCCCGTCCCTTCTTTTAATATTGCATTGAAGAGCTTACAAACAGTGAAAAACTATTTTCTTTCTCATAAAGACCAGGAAAAAAACTTGCAAAGTATTTCAATCCTGGAAGATGCTGCATTCACTTTGAACTCAATGACTAAAAAACAATCTACTATTACGGACTATTTTCAACCTAAATGCCAGGATTCGCAATTAAATGTGTTAGTAAAATCATCTTAAAAATGGTATGTATAATAATGTTCTTTTCGTAAAATATAGATTGTAATACATTTTGAAAGAGTCATCTTTACTACCTTTAGTTTTTTTCTACGATTTTTTGCTTTCTATGTATTTCCCGTATTTTACGTTTTTCCCGTATTTTACGTTTTTTTACTCAGTCCCTTGAGAAACGTAAAATCGGGGTTTCACTGTATTTTAATTATTGAAAAAAAAGATAACAATTAATGTTATTAAAATTTACTTTCCACATTAGGGAAAAATATAAAAAATTAAGTATCAAAACATAAGTTAATTAGTGCAGACTTTAAAAAAAGAATTCACGTTTGTTTTGATTTTAGAGTTTTATCTTTTATAACTTTTATTCCCAAATCCTTTCGAAGTTCAGTAAATAAATGCATTTTCTTTAACACAAATAATGACGATTTCATAACTTCTAATTTCTTTGAAAGCTTCCTAATAGATCAAATCAGAGAATTTTATTGACCGTCATTCTTAATTCGTCACCAGAGATAAATTCGGTGCCTAAAAATGCTTAAAGGACTTAAAGCACTTAAAAGTTACCAGAATATAATAATAAAAGAATCTAAACTTAGTTTAGAAGTTTGATGAATAATGAGCTCTCTGGAATTTTTTTTTAATAATTTTTTTTTTTTTTTTTCAAGCAACCAGAAAAAAACGAAATTTCTTTCATTTTCTTCAACGAAATGGGTCGATATTAAAGAGCGTTCAACTGGGATGATCTTTGAAAAGGGGTAGGGGGGTGGGGTAAAATTAGTATTGAACCTATGGGAATAAATTTCGTTCCATGAAAAAATGGTCGTTCAGGGATGGGAAGGAATTTTTCTAATAACTCTTCCGCATCTTGACTTCTAAATAATTTTTTTGCATTGGATAGCTGAGGTCCCTCTCAAGATCGCTCCTTCATTACTTTTTCGATTTTAGTGTAAAGTATCTTTCATAAAGTTACTTTCACTGAACCGGTTCTGTAAGTGAAAGTAACTTTATAGAAAATACCTTAATGAGGATGGTCGCACAGGGAGATTTCATTTTATTTCTCTTGGAGTCTGTTGAACTGCTTAAACGCATGTTTTTTCGTTATTTAAACGGAGAATATAAACGCGAAATAAATAAACTAGGCTAAAAAATTTCCATGCCAGAATGATGAAAACAATCGGGACAGTGATATCCCCCCCCCCCCCCCCCGTGTCGGTAATCATTTTTTACATCCATTAACGGTGTATTGCAATCCAAACTGCTTGTTTTGTGATTTATTTTTAAATTCGTTTTTGTTCTCAACACATCCGATTGGCAGCTTCTCTTATTTGAGAAAAACTATAGAATGTGCCGTGCCTGTCGATTTTTTGATAAATGCAGAAAACATTGAAAAAAAAAAAAAAAATGCTGCGAAAGTGATTATTTACACAGAATTTCCGAAGCGAGAGATCTGGGAATGAAAAAAATGTTCATAATGAGAGAGCAATTCTTTATAAATCAAATTCTAATGAATCGAGCGAAACATGAAATCACACGGCTACTTATACATCTCTTCAAAGCAAGTTTCATGCTTTTATTTTTACAAATGAGTCTTAAAATGTATCAGAAAATTTCGTGCTGTTGAGGGTGGAAAAATATTTTTAACTCACAGGCTATTAAAGCCTGGGAGCTTATGTGCCTGTCCGTTCTGTATGTGCGTAACGTGATAACTCGTGAAAAAAATATCCGATTCACTTGAAATCTTGGATGTATGTATATTCTTATAAGGCGCTTCCCTGATTAGTTTTTGGAGTTCATTCGATATGTACAACAAGGGAAACGGGGGCTAATGCCCCTCCCCTTAATTTATATAAATGGGTTTTTCATGCAGAATTATCAGTTTTCATTCAAAATTTAGATGTAGGATCATTCTGATAAGGTGCCTCCGTGATTAATATTATTCATGCAGATTTTTTATATGATAAATCATATCCCTGATTAGTTTAAGGGGTTCAATGATTAAGTATAGAACGGGGAAAGGGAGGTAGTTGATTCCCCCCCCCCCTCTTAATTTTTTTTCAAATGGAAATAACCCTTGGAAATACAAGGCTGACATATACAATTAGTATGCATAGCCTGCGAACTCAATGCCATCAGTTTAACTGGACAATATTCTTTTTATTTTGAATGCACTCTTAAGTGGACAGTTGAGCTTAAAATTGATTAAAAAATCGATTTTCCTTTTTTGATATTAAACGAAAGCCTGTTTAGTTGGGAATATTTTGATAACTCGTATTTGCACATATTTTAATATGTAGATATATTATTGTTATTACAGTATAATAGATATTATAAGTATATTATTGTGTTATATAGATGTATAACATGTAGATAATTATGGAGACATTGTAAATTTTATTAATACATTCATTGAAATTACTTACACAAATTAAAACTTTAAATAGCTTTTTCTTCATCATGCCCCTACATTTTTTTTCACTTTCATGTTTTAAAAATGCTAAAACCTTTATTGTATTTGAGACAGAGATTTGATATATATTCTAGCTGTCCTTGGCGACCAGTTTGGTCTCCATTAAATGTATGCTAAGCATTGCAACACAGCGATCTTTCTCAATTATTTCTGGCGTGCCTACGAAATTCGGCCATCATCCCACGTTCATTTCATTTTCCAGACATTCGAGGCGGTCGAGAAAAATGGCTAAACCGTTCAAAAATTTGTGGACGGAATAATGCCTCCTCTTCGTACATTTGTTTCAACTTTTTATGGCGTTCTGTAGGATTTAGCTCAATATTAAACATAATTAGGTTTATTCCCTGCCCCACATCGACTTCGACAACAAAAAATAAACAGCTACATTTTAATGTGTGTTTCAAGGTCAACAACTTACTTGGTTTGACAGGTGATTGCTTTGGGGCTTGTAGCAACTATGGCTTTTGCATCGAATGTTCCGTAATTTAGACAGAAACAACGACAAGTCAGTTCAATTTTTGTATTTTGTATCCATTACATATATATCACTACAAAGAGACAGCACCACAACATCCATGTCTTACCAGGATTCGAACCCGACCCTTCTGCGTGGCAGTAGCTGCCGCTACTGATCATGCCACTGGGGCGACAACGACAACAACTTACCTATGAAGAGAGCCGACGTTCTTGGACATGCGCAGATAAACGATCTTTCCAATACAAGCATTACCCCGTCCAGACGATTTCCGGTTCTCGTATAGGTACATCAGTCCTTAAAATTAATGGCCGCACTCTGTATTATTTATTTGCATTACTTACTTTTAAAAGAAGTATGAAAAATACACTCTCTGTCAAGTCTACGGCGATATATTGATTTATATATTTTAATTCTGACAGTATTTTTTAAGAAAATATGCACACACACACACACATACACACACACACACAAAAAAAAAAACCCTCAACATTTTTTAGTTTTTTTTTTTTTTTTTTTTTTTTAATTACTTTCTTTAATTTCTCTTCTCATCCCCTTAACAAAAGCAACTAATTTTGACATTTTCTTTTAAAATTTGACCACCTATCCAATGTTGCCAGTAAGTTATTAAAATTCAGATTTCCTCATTGACGCTACTTTTCTAAAATAGTGAATTTCCCCTTGTTTTCACCTTAATTAATATGTCATTAAACAAGGAGAATTTTTCTATTTCAAAAAAAGTAGAGCAAATCAAAAAATCTGAATTAACCTTTTACGCACTGAAGGTACTTTAAAGTACCATTGAAGAAATCTTTATATAAAACTTATTCATTCTGTCTATTAATAAAAGTTTTTATTCTTTCCACACAAAGCATTCTTCTCGATCAAATTTAGATAGAATAGACAAACAGTCGAAGCTAAATATTTTCAAAAAGTGATAGTTTTATCATTCATTTTTATAGGTATTTCTTTTCTTTCTATAAATAAAATTATATGCAACATATTCAACTGCAAAAATGTTTTCATTTATAGAGAGGATCATGACGCATTTAAACTCATTGCTTTTATAAGAACTGTGATATTTCCAAAAGAGTTAATTTTGGTAAATTAACCTGATTATTTTTGTAAAATATTTCACCAAAAAATTATAACTACCGATATATTTAATCAGTTTTAATGAAAAAAAAAAATATCTAAATTCCACATTAGCATTATATAAATTTCCAGTATATCTTCAGATATTAAAGAAGGTAATTGCTGAGGTGGATCAATTTCTTGATAAATAATTCGGTAGATAAAGTTTTAAAGAAAAAGTAGCCCACTGGCAACATTGCATCTATCGTTAAATTCTAATATTCTTCTTATGCATTTTATATTTAGGTGTCGTATTTTATTACTACTTTTAAAAATTATTTTGGGTAAATGCATTAACTTACAAAGTAAAACTGACTATTTCTCTTTTTGTTAAATTTTAGTATCTAAGAATCTCCACTTTTAGAAGAAATCTAACAAGCTGTGTAACTTATCATAAGGGTAAGAGATAAAAACATTTCCCAGTAATACAAATGTTTATGAATGTCATTTTAATTACTATTTTCTGTCCCTTTTAGATTTGTTATTTATTCCTTTTAAGTTTTATGCAAGTTATCTTTCGTTTTTCTGAGAAAGTTGTAAGTCAATATGAAGCTTAATAAATTAAAAGCTTTTCTACTTCTTTTAAATCTTTGTTTTGAAAAATTTAATGCAATCTTAATAAGGCTTAAACAAATTTCATTAAAAAGTGAATTTTTTTCTCTACGCAACGGGATAAATACTTAAAATGTGCGATATTTTGAAGTTAAAAAATATGCAGTTCAGAAATTTGTAAAGCTGAAATTTCATCAAAATTTGTGATGGATCCAGGAATATTATTGTTTAATCCATATCGTACGTAATAGGAGACGTTCAGAAGTCAGCCTGATTAATTCCATCCAATAAAAATACACATTTTAAACAGTTAAAATTGTCTATCTTTAATCTACTGCTTTTTTTTTTTTAATATAGAATTTTTATCTTTAAAATTTGAGTTTTTGAAAATATCATTTTCCAAATAGTCGTTCTAATTTGTTAAATTACATTTTTTTTTTTTTTTTTTTTTTTTTTTTTTTTTTTAATTTGATTTAGAGTGTCTCCAGATTATTCAGAAATGTCTTTCTTTTTCAAACACTTCGTATCGTAATGAAATATGCTTTAAGCTTATAGTTAAATAAATGTCAAAGATTAAAATTCTCGGAATTCTTGAAAATAAACAGTTAGATGAAATAAATGGATTCCGGGTAAGCTACTTTGCAAGTCAATTTAAAGTTTAAAAAATGAAAAGCTTTTTTGCTTCTTTTAAAATGTTTGATGGGGAAAAAAATAATGAAATCTTAATAAAAGTTAAAAGATAAAATGTATTAGTTCTTTTTTTTTTCCCCCAAAAGAGTGTTTTTAAATTATCCAGAAATATCTTTATTTTCAAACGCTCCATAATGAAAATTGTTTACAGTTAAATAAATTTCAAAAATTAAAATTCACGGAATTTATGTAAATAAATAATTTGATGAAATAAATGGATTCCGGGTATGATACTTAGTTCAAGAAAAATATGTGTGTAGGTTGATTTCTTTATTCTTTTTAAGTCAAACATATATTTACGTTGAAAAGAGCTGTTTTTTCAAGAAACACATTTCAAAAATTTGTTTATCTACAGACGAATTTCAATTCAAAAATACAATTTTTTTAAGCATTTGGAAAAGAGTTGTAGTTTTCGGTGGATATAGAACCTTGTGATGTCCGCATTTTATTTATTTATTGATGATTGGTCTAGTAATATTAATATTTAATCCATGCCATACGTAATATATGACTCTGTTATTGCGTAAGCACGTTTTGATAATTGCAGAGACGATGTTTTTGCTGATTTTTATTAACTCAATAGGAAACATTCAAACATTTTGCTTTGGCCAGTGGATGTCAGAATTTTATTTTTTTTATTTTTTTTGATTTTTTTATTTATTTATTTATTTATTTTTTTTTTGATTTTTTTTTACAGTTGGGAGAACTTTTATTTGAATAGAAAATCGAAATGTCTTTGTTAATAAAGAAGAAAGCAAAAAAAAAGTTACAGAATAGGTAGACGTAAATTATCCAGTATGGAAAAAATCGAATCCAGAGAAAGACGTCGTAAGAAAGATTGCCTTTTAAAGGAAAATAATGAGGCCAAATTTTTAAGCCCACTGATTACGAAATGTGCGACGATCACGAAAAAGGATTCAATCTAAAGCCGATTAATTGTAAAAGGCCATGTTATATATATATATATATATATATATATATATATATATATATATATATATATAATTAAAAAAATAAAATAAAAATAAAAATAGTTTATAAGTTATTGCAGAGATTTTTTGCATAGTAAAGGTTATTTTACTTTTTATATTTTTTATACTATTGGTTATGTTTCAGTAACTTGTTTTCTTGTTCATCAATTGTTTTTCTTTTGCTTTGTTCATTAAAAATTTGGTATATTTTTTTGTTGTTATATATTATTTTTGAATGCAGGTTTGATGGGCGTTCAGAAACCTGAAACATTTCTATTTTTAAAGAGGGGGGGGGGGGTAAGTCTCGTCTGTCCTCCCTCTGAAGAAGAACAGATTGTTTTTTCTTGCCTGTATCTTGTTTATAGTTTTTTAATTGTTTATCGTTAATTGTTTATCTTTTTGACATACACTCTGTCCTTGAAATTTTGAACTGTCATTTTATAATGTGAAATATTTATATATATATAAACATATAATTTATTAATAAGTCTTAAAATTTATTCCTTGAAAAAATCATTTTTCAACTGGTTATGTTGTAATTTGTTAAATTATTATTATTTTTTTAATCTAAATTTAAAGAATTTGACAATTTTGATAATAAATTTGTTTAAAATTTGTCTTTTTGACAAACTGCACCCTCGATTTATTGAACGTATATTAATTATTTTTTACTTTTCTGCTATTTTGATACTCGAGCTTTGCCCCCTTAAATTTGATAGATGGATTTGTATGCAGAATTACCCGATTGGCTTTAAATGTTGGATATAGGTTCTTTTTGATAAGGCAAATCTCTGAAGGAACGGGGGATAATCCCTCTTGAATTTTATAAATGGGTATTTATGCAGAATTATATGATTTGCTTTAAATTTTGGCTGTGGGTTCTTTCTAATATTGCGAATCTCTGAACGGTTTCGGTGTTTTAATAGTTAAGTATAAAGGGGGGGGGGGAATAAAGGATGGCTCCTTTTTAATTATATAAATGGGTTTTTATGCAGAATTATCTGACTTGTATTGAATTTTAGGTATAGGTTTATTCTAAGATAAGGCATATCCATGATTAGTTTTGGGGATTCAATGATTAAGTATAAAGAGGGTAAATGGGAGAGCTAATCCGTTCCTTAATTTGTTTTTCGAAAGGCATTATTCCTTGAAAAAATAAGGCTGTAATGCACAATTAGTGTGCACAGCCTGAGAGCTCAATACCATCAGTTTAACTGGGCAATATTCTGTTTATTTTTTTCTTTTTTCATTCATAATTATGCTTCCAATCCATTTATAATTTATTAATTTTATTTCGGCTAATTTTATTTATTTATGTTAAAAAATCCAAGTTTTCTTTCTTTCTTTTCTGTTAAATTTTAGAATTTTTATTTCTGTAAGAAATCTAATATCTGGAGATCTAAATCTAAATGCAAGCCATAAAAATGTTTTCCAGTAATTTAAACGCATAATAATATCCTTTAATTAAAATTAATCTCTCCCTTTTTTTAAACATTTAAGACTTATTTATTCTTTTGAAGTTTTATTAAAGATATTTCCGGCTTTACTGAGAAATTCTCTATCATGTGTAATTAGAAAGCTTTTTTTTTTTTTTTGCCTCTTTTCATTCTAAGAAGTGGAAGGTAATCTAACGAAGTCTTATTAAGACTTAGTTACGTTACAGTAAAAATATCAAATGTCAAAGTGTGTCAGAATTACTTAGAAATAATTTTGTTTTCGAATACTTCATAATGAAATTCGCCGAAAGTTTGCAAATAGATGAAAACATTTGAAAGAGCAATTAAAGACAAATAACAATTTGATGAAAGAAATTAATTCACAATAAGGGTATTTAGTTTAGTTGATTTGCATGCAGAGATGTCTTTTATATTCTTTGTTATCAGGCAAAAAACAAAAAACAAAACAAAAAAAAAGGCGGGTAAGTATGATTGCAGATCGCACGCAGGTCTTCGTTGAAAAAAAAAAAAAAAATCTTCATTTTGAAAAAAATGTTAATTTTTTTCAAAACAATTTATGCTTTAATTACTAAATCAAAATTGTTAATTTATAATTATTCAATTCTTACACATGTTACCGTTAAAGCGTATAATATGTTAATATTTCATAAAATGCCTAGTTATTTCATGAAATAACTAACCAAGTTAGTTAAAGCGTGTAGAATTATAAGATTCAACGATTTAACTAGTTATTTTATAGAATAACGATCGTCAAACCGTTAAAGTATTAAAGGCGACATGCGAAAGCGATTCAACCGGTCATAATTGGCTTTTATTTGGGATTTTTCATAAATATTTTTGCAGCCTTTTTTTTTTTTTTTTCCTTTACAGTGAGTTCTACCGGAATGAGAGATCAACCGGTTAGTAAGAAAGATTTAATACAAGAGCGGTTTGAATCATTGTTAACTTTTTCGTGGACGGTGGGAAAGTAATGCAACAGCAGAAAATTTAAACTGAACTTACATTTATAATGTGTGTTAAGAAAAAGTTTTTAGTTATTACGAAATAAATCTGTCTATTAACCCCTTCGCGACGAGGACTTTTTACTAAATTTTTAATGCTTTGTCACCGGTTTTTAAAAACAGAAATTTGTGGCTTATTAAATCGATAAAATGCTCCGATTAAATAAGTCAAATTTTACAGTAAAATTTTACTGGTGGGGATAAACAAGGATTCTTAAGCCTTTTTGCGGCACGTATACGTGTCGCTCGTCCCCAAGGAGTTAAACCAGGTGTCATTTCAAATTTTAGCAACCGAAGTATTTTGCCCACGATAAGGTTAATTAAGCTTTTCACGATCCTTTTAAGGGTTTTTAGGTGCGTTCGTATTTATGTAAATACGTAGCACCTATTGTTGTCGTTCAGTCCGTCCGTCCGTCTGTCTGTCCGTCCGCATATAACAACTCAAAAACTACCCAACGAATCGTTTGAAATTTAAAATATATTATTATTACATAATTTTGTCGAGTCTTTTCAAATTTTAAGAAAATCGGATGCATAGATCAATTACAGGGACAATCAAAAGTATTCCGTTACATTACGGTCAATGGGGAAAAAAGTTTCAAATGCATTTTAATCGTTTGAAATTTTTAATACATAATTATTGCATAATTTTGTCGAGTTACGTCAAATTTTATCAAAATCGGATGCATAGTTCAATTAGAGGGACAATCAAAGTATTTATGGGGGAAAATGTTTCAAATGCATTTTAATGGTGTTACACTCATTCGAACGTAATAAATTGATATACATGCATAAAGTAGATATTATAATATACATTTTGTATAATCTGTGGTGCAAAGAATATTTGTTTTTGATTTACAAGGCCACACAAAAGTATTCCATTTCGTAATGGTATAGGGAGAACATTGTTTGGTGCGCATTTTAATTGTAATTATTTACAGTTTTATGAGATTGATATATGAGAGTGATTTTTTAAAACTTCGTTATCGTACGAACGCACCTCATTTGCTACGCTTCACGTGCAATTTCCAACTTGTTTTTTATTGCCGCAATGCATTCTGTTATTTTGTATTACTATTTAACTGATATAAAAATATTATATTGCATATTCAGTTTTTACACAATATTTATTAAATCTTCTTTTTAAATTTTGAAATATATTTTTCGAATGACCAACTATTTATCGTCAGAATTTATAAAAATCAGATTTGTTTTAGTGTCAAATTGTTTATTTTATACTTGAACGATTAGGTAATCGTTATTCTATAAAATAACTAGTTAAATCATAGAATCCAATAATTTTACACGGCTTTAACGGACTTGGTTAGTTATTTCATGAAATAACTGGGTGTTTTATGAAATAATTGAATTATGCGCTTTAATGGTAACACATACATGGTAGCGTAGCACAAACAAATTTAATTTTAAAATAATTGTAAAAACAAGTTATTTATTTTTATCAAATTAAAAATGTTCAAATGAAATTATCTATCTATTTATCCATAAAATAAAGGCCAAAAGTATTTGCGCGTAACGCATACGCCATTTTGCGAGTGACAACATTTTGAAATTGAATTGAAGTTTCGATTTTACATTTTTTGCTACTACAAATTTTTAAACTTCTAAACATTGCACATTTTTAGTTTTTGCATCGTCCTATAGAAAAAAAAAAGCACTTTTAAATGCGATGTGTCTGAAAACTGTGTCGTAATTTGTTTTTGAAAAATTAATTTTTTTTTATAGTTTTTAATACAATTTTTAAAATTGTGGCAATAGAAGTTCACCATTTCTATTAAAAGTAAAGGGAAAAGGGAAAATATTTTTTTTATATCTTTTTAAACTTGCGTGCAATAATTAGAAGAAAAAAATTGAACTGATGATATAAAAAAAAATATTTAAATTAAAATAATAGTCTTTTTCAAAATCTTATGATTTGTTGTGTGACAAGAGGTATTCATTCAGCTGTAAGTATACAAAATTTGAATTATCTGACTTATATTGTGTTTGCGTACGGATTCTGGGATGGACAGACAGAGGACAGAGTCAAATAGGGTTTGGTCAGATGAACGGAACCGTAAAAACTACTCACGTTCGAAAAAAAAAATATTTTAAAAAGAAACGTACTGAGAAAGTATCTCAATGTAAAATAGAATTCTGATGAAAAAATAATAAAACTAATTGAGTACGAGAATTTCAAAAGTCGCCTTCGGGGCTGTCCATTAAAGATGCTACTCCTTTTTTTTAAAAAAATATTTTTGACGGCCGTTTTCCCTACTTTGTCATAAAGTGTCACACTTCACCGTATACCTCCCCCTCCCTCCTTGTCACATGTCATGTTATGTTACATATGCATATACTTGCAGTTCAGAAACAAAGCCCGACGTTATAGATCATATTTCACATTTTTATTTTTAAAATTTAATTGTTGTATTAATTAATTTTGTAAGTACAACAATGAATGCGATTTGTGTACTTATTTTGTATGAAATAGGTTTAAAGTATACAACAAAAATCATATTTAATAGACAATAGTAATACAATATTGATATGTAAGAGCAATTGAAAACAGTAGCATTTTGCAATTTGAAATGGAAATGGAAATTAATAATGTATTGGCTTTAAATTTTATTTATACCCTTCAAAATAACTTTAAAAATTAATCCGCTGGTTTTTAATGTTTTTATTTTAACTAAAATGTACGATGTTACATTTTTTCGTAATCCCCCCCCCCCCCCTCCACCAATAATGACATCCTTTATGGACGGCCCCTTTTCAGAAAATAAAATTTTGAGAATCAATTAAAATTTTAGTCGTTAAAAATATCTTTATTTATTTATTTTGCTTATTGTAACCGTTTTTTCAGTGCAAATTTACCAATAGAATAAATTAGTAGAGAAAGCCCGATTTTTGTATTGCATCTTATAGTAAATGAAAAAAAAACGCTTAGTCTGTCTTTGGAATTGGCTTGTGTTTTTGCAGCCAGTTAAAAAACAGTTTTGATAGACTATATTTTTTCTGATATTTCTTTCTTCTTCTATCAATCGTCTATCATTCCATATCACTTAAGTTTTCTTACAACAGATGTAATATTTGAAACTTTGAGATTGGAACGTATGTTCCAATTATTATTATTATTTTTATGGTAATAAGCATAGATTGTTTAGTTGTTGTTTTTCAATCATTTGGAAAATGGCTGTTGTTTTCGGTTCAGAATAGATCTTGTAATGTCCGCATTTTATTTTTTTAACGTCGGTGATCCTTTAGCATATCTTCTCCTATTGCACCTCTCTAACGAAAGCCAAATTCACCGATATCGACCCACGTTTCGAATAATTGAGTATCTAGTTTAAGCCTTTTTTTTTCCAGGAGGAGGGGGGGGGATTAAAAATTGAAAACCGGACAAATTTAAAAGGAAAATTGATTAAATTAAAAACGTCTAAAAGCGGAAAATACGGATTCGGGGCTTTGAAACTATCGAGCACTCACAACTGCGTCGACCTTATTATTATTAAACTACTCGCAGACCATTCATATTGGATAAACTTGAATCTGAATTCGGTAAACTTAAATCAGATAAATTTTCGTCATCTGAATCTGAATTTAACATGCCAAATTCATTAGAATAGAATTTTATTTTCCAAATAGTTGTTGTAGTTTGTTAAATTATCGTTATATATATCCATGGACAATTCCATTTTGTAAAGCCAAAGTTGATAAAAATGAAAATTGCATAAATTAATAAACATGGAGTTTTTGATTCACCAAATGCCAATGTATCAGTGCAATTTCCTAAGAAAGTTGGAGAAAAGTTTGTGTGGTTTTCAAACAATGTTTTAACAATCACTAAGAAGAAATAATAATATTACTACAAAAAACCTTCGTTCGACAACAGGGGAAGACTATCATTTGAACAAACTTTCATCGAGTATAACTTGATATAATTTGTAATTGTTTAATGCTAATAAATATATTTATATAAGCTTAAATGTTTTTGCTTACTAGACATAAGCTGTGATTATAATATAAAAGCTTTAAAATTAAAAATACACATAAAAATTTCGATAAATTTAGAACTGATACATCCGTTACTTCTGGTGATACGTCCGTTGCAACAAATGTTTATATAAATGGGAAAATTTACCACAATATTTGTTATTTATAAGAATCTTATGAAGTCATATGTAAGTATCATGCCTTTATTTCTTGAAATAAATTACAGTTAATTTTCTTGCATGAATATTTTCAGAAAATTTTAAATGTTTATAAAGCCATAAACAACATTCATTTCTGAGATACGCCCGTTACCGAACATAAAAATAAAATAAAATATTGTTTCTGGAAATCATAATAATTTAATTGCACTATATAGTTGCAAAGTCCTTGTCCTTCATAAAGTTTATGCAATAAAACAATGATCTAACATATTTAGTATCATTGTAGGGTGTTTTATGTACCCACTGATACGTCCGTTACCATCGAATTGCCCATATAGTGTTAAACTACATCTTTTTTCTTGATATTTTAAACAAAAATCATACCTACTATAAATAATTAATCCACTAAGATGGTAAACAACAGGCCACGTTGAACGTTTTGAGGCTTTTTTAAATCGTTAACATAACCAGAATCAAATGAACAATAACAAAAAAGTATTATTTTTATACAATCGTAAAAGTAAAACAATGCCGCCAAGCAATTAACTTTAATCAGTTTTGATCTCTTTTATTAATATTCAGATTCCGAATATTTCTCCTAAATTCCTCGAGAGATCTTTGATGTTTGTTATCTTTCTGATCATCTTTTTTTTTTCAAAAAAGAATTCTAGGAACTCATGTTCCGAAGAAAAGAAAAGAAAAAGAAAAAAAAAGAATAAATAAACTTCATTGGAATTTTCAGAATGCATACTTACAGTTTTATTTAACTGTTGAATAGTAGGAAAAATGAATTCCTTTATTTTAATGGAATGCACAAAGTGAATAGCGAATGATGCCGCGAGTGATTCGAAGAACTGCTTCTATCAATTTGTATAATAACGTAAGTGGTTCTAAGAAAAATAATTTTTTTATTCTATCAAAAGAGTGGATTTTATACGAAAGAATTATAAAGCTGGAAAAAATATGTGTATATACGGGAAGATCCAAAATTCGACCAACAAATTAGGAGGCTACTTCAGTCAGACGAAAAGACCTGCTTTCAAATGCTAATCCAATGGAAGAAATTTATAACGATATCTCGTTTGCATTTCAATATTTTAATTTTTTTTTCATTGGTTAGCTCAGATTGAATTGTACAATGACCAGTTTTTACTTTTTTGTCTTTGTTTACAACTATTTTTAATGAGAACATTTTCAAATTCCAAACTTATTTCAGAAATAAAAAAATCAATTAAAAAAAAGTGGAATTAAATTTGAAAAAGTAAAAACCGGCCTTTATACAGATTACCCTCAGCTATCTAAGTAAAAAAAAAATAATAATAATGATAAAAATAAAAATAAATATTGAAATAAAACCAGATAAATGTATCCCATCAGATTAGATTTAGCAAGCGGGACTTTTCGCTTGACAGAAAAAGCCGAAAATTATCATAGAGTATATGGTATAACAAAACACTTATTTTGTTATAGTGTTTTATCCTAATTGAAATTGAGGGGATAGCAATAATTTTGAGAAAAATTAAATCATTGTAATGAAAATTCAAAGATACGTATCTTGTTTTGTTTGAAATGTTATGACATTGCGATAAGTTTTGGAAAATAGGGTGCTCAAGCAATCGACGACACTGTATAAATTAATTGCAGTCCAAAATGTGGAGTGCAGTCCAAAATTACATCGTTGTTGCAGCATTTCTAGACCTGTCAAATAAATGTTCTTTGCTCGGTTTGGAAACCAGCTCTCAGCAGCCTCTTTGGCATCTTTAATGTCCTCAAAATCATTAAATTTAAGGTGTTTCTTCAAGTTTGGAGACAGAAAACAGTCTGAGAGGGCTAAGGCTGGTGAGTGGAAGAATTTATTGAACAAATGGAAGCCCTTGGCTCCAATTTGGCAGCCTCAAAATTGGACGTGTGTGGAAGTGCATTGTCAGGCAACAAAAAGATCCTTTTGGTCAATTTCCCTCGGCGTTTATCCTTGATGAACTTCTTTAACTGGTCCTATAGGTTAGCATAATGTTGCCTACACTGTAAAAAATATCCGTTAATATACACAAACTTTTCCCTAAAATTTTACGGAATAGTTTGATTTTTCCAAGAAAACAGCAGTATTTCCGTTTTTTGCTATTTGAGATTAAAAATAAAGTAACTGTTCCGTAAATCTCACCGCAAACAGAACATCTTCCGTTTTAAACAGCACAAGTTATCAGTATTTTTAACTGATAAGTGTCGTGGCGTCATCTGTATGATAAATAGAAAAACATAGCAACATTTCTCTTATTTTTTTTCTGTTTTAACTATAAAACGATGGCATATTTTTACAATATTAAAATAATAATAATAATTATTATTATTATTAATTCTTTTTAAGTTTCAGACAGTTAAGGAAAGTTTTTTGTTTTTTCAGTTTGATTTTATTTAATTTATTTATATTATAATATAAAAAGTGCGTATGTTATTTAAAGTGGAAAAAAATCTACTTTTAATTTTAATATATATATTTTTTAATCTATTCAAATTAAGAAGTTCGCACATAAAATTTAAAGTATATTAAAAAGATAGCATATTTTTACAAATTAAAAAAAAATAATAATAAGATCTATTAATTCTTTTTAAGTTTGAGATAGCTAAGGAAAGTTTTTTTTTTTAGTACAATTTTAAATATGTTTAATTTATTTATATCATGATATAAAAAGTGCGAAAGATATTTTAAGTGGAAAAAAATCTACTTTTAATTTTAATATATACATATTTTAATATATTCAAATTAAGAAATTAGCTCTTAAAATTTAAAATATATCGAAATATATTACCGAAATTATTATCATTTTGGCGATTACCTAAGTTATAAAAATGAATAAATGTAATTAATTTTAATAACCCATAACCCATAGTAATTATCTTTATTGAGTTTACAATAGATCGTCATAAAAAATATTTTTTAAAATATTTTTTTTTTTTTTTTTTTTTTAAGTGTGTTAGTATCCTTTTATAAAATAAATAAATAAATATGAATAAAATAGCTTTAAAACTCTTCCAAAAAAGAAGGAAACAAAAATTTTTAATACTTTCATTTATGCATGTAATATTTTAAAGGTTAAACTTTTTTTTTTTTTTTTTTGATAAAGCTAAAATTAAAAAGCTAACTATTAGAAATTATAGAAAGAAAATCTGTAAAACTTGATTTAGAACTGTCCGTTCAATAAAAAAATATTATCTCGACAAAAATAAACCCGCGCGAAATAAGTTAAGGTATTTGAAATGGTTCTATATGAAATCATAGCGTAATGGTATTACACTACCGGCTACGACAGACAAGGTCGTGAGTTCAAACCCCATGGAAGGTGTGAGGATTTTGCATTTCTATGTACTGTTTAGTAATTATTTTGGTAGCGATGAAGTGATGCAAATCCTTTTCATCTTAAATAACTTTTATTCAAGATATGATAAAATTAAATACAGTTGTAAGAACTCAGGGTTCTTTATGATAAAATAATCCACACGCCTTTTACAGCGAGCTGCATCCTCGAGAATCAATCTCTAACTGCCTCTCTCATCCTCATCAAGAGAGCCTCCTCTCCTTCGGGCTCCTCCCAGATCAAAATTATTGGCTCAGCTGGGATACGCCTCGGCGCCAGGTTGCCATCGTCTGTCTGGACCTAGTGAAACTATTTCAACCGATTTTTAGTTCTCAGGGTGGTCTGGTGATTAGTCAACGGTAGCCGTAACTAATATGCTAACGTGACATAAAAAAGGCCGCGCTAGACTTGCTGTCTACAGGGAAAAAAGGACCTTAATCCTTTTAAGTGCATACACAATTCACGTTTTCACAATCGCCAGACTTCGATGTAGCAGTGCATTGTCTAGCAGTAATTAGCCAAATTGTTAAATCCTTACAACCATCCCCTCCTGTGACAGAGATTTTTCACATGTGGAAAATCTTACGTCGAGGTACAGTTACTCTTAACTTAGTTCACTACAGAGGTTAGCACCAGTTAATTTTATTAATTTAACTTGTAAGATAAAACACACAATTTATTACAATACAACATTTTTATAATCCAGATACACATTTTAATTAATAATATAATATAGAAATAATTTGAATGCAAGCTAATTAAGAATTTATATACAAATATTATCTACAGCTCACATTCATCCTTCTCTACTCAAACATTAATGTGTAACTTTCCCTTTACAACCTTTTTCCTGAAAGAGTGATGATAAGCTCGAATTATTTTCGAATTTCTTCGCGTAATTCGGCATCTCCCAGATCGGATCTTCGATCACCTCTTTCGATGTGAGGAAGGTTTCCTCCCTTTCTGGATTCCAATTAAGTTTAGTTTTCCGATTTTTTTCCTCAAAATCGTGCGTCTCAGATTTTATTACCGAAGCATAATTTGGGATAAGATCGGGCATCAATTTCGCACGACTAAATTTTGGCTCACGTTCCGGCGAGGAGAATTCCGTTTTATTTCGGGTTTTAACTCCCATTGACTTACGACCTCTGTCACCTAGCCTTCGTCTCAACTCATTAATCGTATGCAGTGCTGATTTCCCCTTGGTAACCTTAACTTTCAAATTTTCCTTACGCCTCTGCGAATTCCGACTCGGGCGGAGCCTCACCACTTTGTTAACATTTGATTCTCTTTTTTCCGAGTCAACTTCTTTCGGGATACGGATTAAAGATCTAGTAGCGAAATCATCCCTCGTTACATCAGATTCCGATGCCTTTTTACCCAAGAAGTGAACTTCTGACTCTCTTGGAACACGCATTCTAAGAAAATTTTCTTTATTGTTTTGGGAAAACGCGCCGCAGTGCGACTGACTAATGACATCGTCCGTCTCTAATTTTTCCTCCACCGTACCTACATCATTTTGCTCCGTCTTATTCTCAGACGCCTTTGTCATCGTTTTCCCTACTAATCCCTGATGACCTTTCATGCGGTTCATCAAATCAAAGGCACATTCGATTACCGTATTTTCGGAAATCTCACCTTTCTTCCATCGTTCGTATAATTCTTTCCGCTCTTTTTCGGCATTTGGCCAAAAATAATTATCCCCTATTTTGCTCTCAATTCCTTTCATAATTTCCGGTTTTTCTAAACCATCACGGTCGTCAGATCCGATATTTTTCTCAATAACCATCCGGCTGTGATTAGTTTTTCCTTTTCGCTGATCCGTTAAAACTCGGCATTCCCCTAATTCTCCTTTTTCTCCAACGAGCGATATTTTCTCGTCAAGTTCTAGTTTAGTACATTCTACTTTCGCTTTCGATTTAAAAACACTAACGGCGCTCTGATTGCCCCAGGCCATCATTCCTCCTAAACCTTCTCTTTCGCTCTGCGAGAAAATTCCCTCCTTCGGACTGACCATCTTGGCGCTCTGGCGTATCGTTCCTCCCGACACAGGGGGGTCGAAATGGGGGGACGCTCTTCCTCCCTCAGCGCTGACAATTCCCTCTACTGCGGAGATCTTGGAACCGGTTCGCTCGTCTAACGATTGAGATTTTCTCTTCTCACGTTCGTTGCTAGTTTCGGTATTCGAAAATACGCATGATTTCGGAATGATATGTCCTTCTAATTTCGCGCTTGCCCTCTGTTTATCAATTAACGCTTGGGTTTTGTTTCCTAATAAATAATGGATCATATCCGTTTCTTTATCAACTGCAGCCGCTTTAGTGCGTATGAAGCTGCCGTCACTTAGCCTAATTTCTACATTTACCACTGGTAAACAACGAAGTTTGTTGTCTAAGGCTTGTTTTAGCCAAACCCTTTCTTTAGTAAATTGGTCCTTATTTACATCGTGAGCAGAAATTAGGTCAAAAGTAGATCCTGTATCGCGTAAAATTTTCATCTCTTTCCCATTGATTTTCCCTCGACTGACATAGGGACTAAAATCTTCTTCCAAATTTCGTAGACCCGCGATATGATAAACTGTTTCAGTATTTTCAGTTTTTGATTCCGTACAATTAATTTTATAGTGACCTGATTTCTTACAATTAAAACAAGTAATTTCTTTTCTCTTATCGAATATCTCATTTCGATTTTTAGAGTTTTCTTTATCCCTCCAATTTATTTTGGTCTCATCCGTTCTAGTTTCGGTTTTCGACTTATTACGCTCAAAAGGTTTAGCGGCGCTATGAATTTTAGGGGATCCTTCCCGCCTAATATTTTTCCTCGCCACCTCGTACGCGTCTAACTTTTTAGCTAACTCAAATGGTGTAATTATCGCGCTCCAAACATCAATAAAATGTTGCTTCGCTTCCGGGTTAATTTTCCGTTTCAGTTGATCAGTGATTATCAAATCTCTGAGTTGTTCGAACGTCGTTATTTCTAAACCACTTAACCATTGGTCAAAGAAATTGGAAGCTTCGTACACGAAATCTTTCCATGTTTTGTTCTCGGGCTTTTTAGAATTTACGAATTTTAGCCGAAAGTCTTCTGCTGAAAGTTGAAATCTTTCGAGAAGCATTTTTTTAATGTGGTCGAAATCATCTGAATCAGAGGGAGATTCGCGTAGTATCAATTCCCCTAAATCGGTAGGCAATAGTCCTAACAAATGAGTAACCCACTGATTTTTATCAATTTGAGCTTTGCGTGCTTGTCTTTCAAACAAATTTAAATAAATGGAAATCTCGGAGTTCTCTGAATCAAATTTTGGTAGAACAGACTTTAAAGATATTTTTGGTTCTCTCTCGCTCTGATTAGAGGCCAAACTAATTGTATCCGTCTCCCGTTCTAACCTTAGTTTCGCTAATTCATGCTCCCTTTCCAACGCTTTAGTCTTTTGTTCCCTCTCATAAACTTTCAGTAATTCTCTCTCAGCCCTTTCTTCATTTTCCCTGTCTAGCCTATCCTTTTCAATAATTTTTAGCTGGGCTAATGCCAAAGTCTCATCATAATCAGGTGCTTCAATTAGTTTTTTTATGATTTTAGGAATATTATCCGAATCCTCTACATTTGCGCCAAATTCAACAGCTAATACCTTTAAATCACATTTTCTCTTTCCTGACCACGTCATTCTGAACGGTGCGTAATTATGAAAAAAAAAAAACAATCTATACTAGGTTCACTCCGTAAATGGATGCCTCTCAATTATTTCCCGTAATGTAAATATTCACAATCATAATACGCGACATGTCAATCACAATACAAAATACACTATGAAAATACAATACAAATACTCAACAATATGCTAAATAGCACTTATCATTACTCAAACAGGAAAATATTTCTAAAGCACTTTACCGAACCCAATGTTAAACAATCAACTGATTCTTAAAAAATATTAATTTTGATTAATATGCAAATAAGAGATAGAAATTTCTTTAGTTAATCGCAAAACTCTAGTATAATATTTAAACTTTTACTACACATAAAGATTTAAATCCTAAATCACAGAATTATATTTATTCAAAATTATTAAAATGCATTTCCTATAAATAATTAGTTATTCAAATTACTGCATGCCAATTTGTACCCTACTTAAACTTTTTAATTTTAAACTTTGCAAATTTAATTTAATTCAATTTTGAATAATCATAGATAACTGCCGATGATTTTTTTTTTTTTGAACGAACACACAACCTACAGTGAAAACCTCTGCAATGAACAATTAAAGAGCACTGACCTGTATTCCTTTTTCGGATGTCCACAGCTTCCACACTTAGGGTAATCCACTGTCCACTTTCCCCGGGCGTCCTTTTCTGGATTATCTCGGGCTCCAAGCTACGTCTGTTGATTCTTTTTCGTCTCAGGTCTCCGGCTGCACGTCCGACCTCTCCTCGGCTCTGGGTCACGTCGCTTGCGTCTGGGCTAATTTCCTTCAAGTCCCCGCTGCACGTCTGGAGTCCTCGGCTCTGAGTTACGTCACTTGCGTCTGGGCTAATTTCCTTCAAGTCCCCGCTGCACGTCTGGAGTCCTCGGCTCTGAGTCACGTCGCTTGCGTCTGGGCTAATTTCCTTCAAGTCCCCGCTGCACGTCTGGAGTCCTCGGCTCTGAGTCACGTCGCTTGCGTCTGGGCTAATTTCCTTCAAGTCCCCGCTGCACGTCTGGAGTCCTCGGCTCTGAGTCACGTCACTTGCGTCTGGGCTCTTTCGTTCCGGTCCCCGCTGTACGTCTGACTCTCCTAACTCTCAGTCACGTCGCCTGCGTCCGGGCTCCACTAGCGATTTTCATCATCGTCCGCTGCGTCTGGGCTTCAGTGGCTATTTTTCATAATCTTCCGCTGCCACCACTGTGAGGATTTTGCATTTCTATGTACTGTTTAGTAATTATTTTGGTAGCGATGAAGTGATGCAAATCCTTTTCATCTTAAATAACTTTTATTCAAGATATGATAAAATTAAATACAGTTGTAAGAACTCAGGGTTCTTTATGATAAAATAATCCACACGCCTTTTACAGCGAGCTGCATCCTCGAGAATCAATCTCTAACTGCCTCTCTCATCCTCATCAAGAGAGCCTCCTCTCCTTCGGGCTCCTCCCAGATCAAAATTATTGGCTCAGCTGGGATACGCCTCGGCGCCAGGTTGCCATCGTCCGTCTGGACCTAGTGAAACTATTTCAACCGATTTTTAGTTCTCAGGGTGGTCTGGTGATTAGTCAACGGTAGCCGTAACTAATATGCTAACGTCACATAAAAAAGGCCGCGCTAGACTTGCTGTCTACAGGGAAAAAAGGACCTTAATCCTTTTAAGTGCATACACAATTCACGTTTTCACAATCGCCAGACTTCGATGTAGCAGTGCATTGTCTAGCAGTAATTAGCCAAATTGTTAAATCCTTACAAAGGTTAGTAACATTTCTTCTCTGTTGTTTAAATTAAATGTATATAATGTGTCCCTGATATTAACGTGCCTTTGTAAAGTAAAGAATAAAAATCACAAAGATGTTAGTTTGTCCTTGAAAAATTCTTTTAACTTTTCAAACGAAAATTTTTACATAAGGAAATAGTAAAAAACGGAAATATTTCGTGAAAAAACGGAACTATTCCTGGAAATTTTTTTCCGTTAAAAAACGAAAGTAGTACTGGCGTCTAGATTACCAGTACTATTTCCGTTTTTTAACGGCAAAATTTTTTACAGTGTAGTTATACTGGATCCCTGTATTATCTAGTATACTTACAGATTGTCACCTTTGTCCCAGAAAACTGTCACCATGACCCTTTCAGCCGATTTCTTTGGCAAAATTTCTTCTGTCGCGGAGACCGACTGTGATGTCATTTATTTGACTGTTCCTTAATTTCCCGATCGTAGATGTAAAGCCAAGTTTCTTCCTCAGTCACTAACTTAGCCAAAAAAGTCCTGCTTTGCTGACTTTTCCTGCAGGAACAAAACCTTCATGACGCCTCATAACTCCAAAGCTATGAAATTTTCCAACGTCTCTGCCATCGTAACTTTCATTCGCAACAGAAAAAATTCTGTTTATCAGAAGGACCTGATATTATTAGAGTTAAATAATAAGATTTT
Organism: Maratus speculifer; assembly: GCA_964019185.1. Classification (NCBI taxonomy): domain Eukaryota; kingdom Metazoa; phylum Arthropoda; class Arachnida; order Araneae; family Salticidae; genus Maratus; species Maratus speculifer. The sequence continues at coordinate 354,325,510 of OZ025294.1, forward strand.
AAACTTTCAAATGAGTTCAATTTTGTTTTTCTATTTCAACGTTAAATAATCAAAGCCAAGAACTTTCCAACTTTCTCCCTGCCTCGTATGTCAAATAAATAAGTAACCTTAAGAAGGCTACAAAAGATCGTGTTGGTACATTCCGATAAAGGTGCCATGTTGTTGTTCTAAATTAAAAGTCTTGAAGTCTTTCTTGTTTTTATTCCACAAACACAAACACTAACACAATAACAGTTACACATAACATTTAAAAAAACTATTAAAAAATTATCATCAATATTATAAGAAATTCCAGGAGAGCATGCCAAGAATTGCTCTATATTCCGAGACGAAAAATTATTCCAAACTGAAGTAAAAAACAATAGCTTTCTGCCAGGTTCGGGAACATTACGTAACGGCGTGAGAGACAGTTAACTCCGCCCACAGACACGTGATACAGTAAATTCGCAACATACTGCCCCGCCATGAACAAGGGGTTCATCAAAAATTTTAAGAAAATAATGTTAAGAAATTCAGTTAAATATTTAGTATAATATTATTTAAATTAATATATATTCCAAGTATAGATTTAAATTCAGATATAAAAATTTATAAGAAACAATAATATCTAAGATAATAAAGATTCAAGAGTGAAACCAAGAAAGCAAAGCAAAACATTTCAAAAAGATAATCAAATATTAAAGTAAATTGCTTAAATTTAAATTCAATTCAAGATCAAGCATATATATACATATATATAGTCCTGGAAAGTGACATAAAATGTCCATACTCTATCTAGGGTAAATCATGCTATACTTTTAAAAAGAGACATTCTATACACTAATAGTCTGAGAACGAATATAATTCTAATATAATATTTAACTATCATATTTAAATCAAGATCACAATAAAATTGCAAATATGAAATTCAAGAAATAATGCAAATATTTATATATTTCAATACTTACTCAAGACATATTTCAGTAAATAAAATTATATCCTAAGGCTAAAAAAAAAAAACAGATAAATATATAGTATAATAATGTTCTAAAATGTTCTGTTACTTGAAAGAAAAAGAAAGAAAAAGTTTTACTTTCAGTTCTGAAGCTCCAAATTGTACAGCAATTGTACAGGTCGTTTTATAATTGATGATTCAGTTTTTATCTTGCAAGCCCTCACCTTGCCATCTCTTCCAGGAAATAACTCAAGAATTCTACCTAATTTCCAAAAATTTCTAGGTAAATGGTCATCTTTGATCAAAACTACATCGTTAACTTTAAATTGAGGAATGTTAGTTTTAATCGAACTAGAATAAGCAGATCTCAAATTTAGCAAATACTCATTTTTCCATCTTGACCAAAAAGATCTCATTAACTTTTCTCGATAGTTAAAAGCTTTTACAAAAATTTTCCTGGAAGAGAAATTTGAATCAAGGTGAAGTCTTATTGAAGGTAGTGAAGTTATCCTTTTTCCTAAAATAAAGTGCGCTGGAGTTAAAGCAGTTGGCTCTTCGGCATCACTACCAACGTAAGTAATTGGACGGGAATTGATCATTCCCTCAATTTCAAGAAGAACAGTGTATAACTCATCAACAGTCAGAGAAGATTTTCCAAGAGTTTTCGGCAGGGCAACTTTTACAGTGCGAACCATACGTTCGTAGAATCCGCCCCACCAGGCGGCTCGTTCAACAATGTACTTCCATTTGATGGAATTTGAAGCACAGTAATTTTTCACATCTTCATGATTTATTATTGTCCACAGATGTTTCAATTCTTGATCGGCACGCTTAAAAGTACGTGCATTATCTGAAAATACTAACGATGGTAAGCCACGTCGAGCAATAAACCGTCGAAAAGCAAAAAGAAATGTCTCAGTTGACAAACTGCTGACAAGTTCAAGATGAATACCTCTTGTCACTGCACACGTTATTAGAAGAATATAATGTTTAGTATTGTCATATTTCACAAACAATGGACCCGCAAAATCAACACCAATAACCGAAAATGGAGCTGCTTGATCCACTCGATCAGCTGGTAGTGGAGCCACTGTTTGGTTTCCTGGCGAAGAATTGAATTTTTTGCAAATAATACAGTTTTTAAGAAGAGATTTTATCGTTTGTCTGGCTCTAGTTATCCAGTATCTTTCCCTTAACTGAACTAATGTGTGAGCTACACTAGAATGAAAAACTTTTTCGTGGGAATTCCATATTAATAATTTTGTGAACTTTGATTTAGGTGGGAGAATAATAGGATGCTTTTCATCCGTTGACAAATGAGATTTCTGTAATCTTCCTGAAACGCGTAATATATTTTCGTTATCCAAGAAAGGGTTTAAACACAATAAATTAGAATCTTTAGGGATAGGTTTTCCATTTTTTAAGCAACTAATTTCATCAAAATAAAATGCATTTTGCTTAATTTTTATCCAAAACTGTTCTGCATTATATAATTCATCTGACGTAAGAGCACCTTTGTTATCACAGTTTCTTTTCAGTTTCTCTATAAAGCGTAATACCCAAGCAGTCACCCTTAATAATTTTCTCAAATTATTAAATCTATCAGGATCAATAATTTTTTCATAAGTTATTGCTGAGCTAACTATAACTTTAGATTTATACTCAGATTCAATATCTTTGTCAATTGGATCAAATTCAACTGCATTTACTATAGGCCAATTGCTTTCTGGCTCATTCAACCATTGTGGGCCATGCCACCATTTTTTTGAGTTTATTAATTCTTTAGTAGATAACCCCCTAGTTAATAAATCTGCAGGGTTATGTTTTCCTATACAATGTTTCCAACAATTGGGATCTGTGATTTCCTGAATCTCGATAACTCTATTAGAAACAAACTGTTTCCATTTAGACGGGGAACCTCTGATCCAGTGTAATACTATGGTAGAATCACACCATAAATATATCTTCTCGATCCACTTAAAAATATCCTTCAAGTGCTTAACTAATCTTGCTGCTATTACAGCGCCCATTAGTTCTAAGCGAGGTAACGTTATTTTTTTAATCGGGGCTACCCTTGCCTTAGAAATTACCAAATTAGAGTTAAAAGTATCATGTGACGTTTTATATCTAAAATACGCCACTGCTCCAAAAGCTTTCAATGAAGCATCAGAAAACATATGTAACTGTATATTTTCTCCATCTACAAAATCGGGAAAATAATACCTAGGAATTTTGATTTTTTGTAAATCCTTAATTTCAGTACAACATAATAACCACTTATCTTTAATTTCGCCTGAAAATTCATCATCCCAATCCAAACCAAGTTGCCACAATTCTTGCAAGAGACACTTTAATCGTATCAAATAAGGAGAAATAAATCCAGAAGGATCAAAGATTTTTGCAGCTATGTGAAGTACATTTCTTTTGGTGCATTTAAATTCATTTAAATCTGATAATACTGATGTTAAATTCAGACACAATGTATCTTCCTTATTACTCCAGTTAAGACCTAGTACTTTTAAATATTTATCAGAATGTTCATTTATTTCAATTTTTGGATTGGAATTTTTCCACAAATTTTTTAACTCCTCAGAGTTGGTGTCAAACTTTCTCATAGTCATGTTTGCGTCTTTCAAAATAGAAACAGCGTCAGAAGATAACTGAAATGCTTCTTGAACAGTGGAACTTCCATAAAAAAGGTCGTCCACATACAGCGAATTATTTAACATTTCGTAAGCGAGAGGAGCGAAATTTTATATCTCATAAGATGGGTTTTAATAGTCGCTGCCAAAACATACGGTGAACTGGTCACGCCGAAACAATGTCTATTAAAATGATACAGTACTACTGGTTGAGATCTGTCACAATTTTTATAATACAAAAAACATAAGAAATTTCTGTCGCATTCTGAAACCTCTATTTGTAAGAAAGCTCTAGCTATATCTCCACAAAACCCTACCTTATACTCTCGAAATTTCAAGATAACATCTACTAAATCAGCATTTAAATTTTCCCCCGAAAGAAGACATTCATTTAAACTGTAATTAGATGTTTGTTTACTGCTAGCGTCAAATACGACGCGTGTTTTAGAGCTATGAGAAGATTCCTTAATTACTTCCCTGTGCGGCATTGTATACCTATTAGAGCAATTCTCATCACACATTTGTATTATTTTCTCTTGAAATTGTTCTTCCATGACTGAATTATATCTTTTAAATAATGTTTCATCCTTATCAAAACGCTTTTCTAGATACATAAATCTTGTCTTTGCAACATAAAAATTATTGCTTAAATTATTTCGCAAATCTGTTGATTTCCAAAGCAAAGGAGCTTGATATCTACCATTTATAAATTTTAAATTGTTTTGAAAAACATCTAAATTATCCGAAGCTAATTTTGTTTCGTTATTTGACAGGAATGACTCAATGTTCCATAAACATGTCAGATCTTTCTCTTTAGATGAACAAAATACATTTAAACAATGATCAGAATTGATTAACTGGTTATCTGGCAGCTGTCCAACAACCGTTTCGCCAAAAATAGAACCTTGAAAATATAATTTATTGTTTATTTTTGCAAACGATCCTGTCAAAGTTTGATGAATGTAATTCGCGCCAAGAAGGATTTGAACGGGATAATCTATTTCGAAAGTGTCAGCAAATTTGATTTTTTTAGAAATGACATTTATTAACTGAGGATTTACATTTTGCAATAATTGAGTGCCACAAATTTCATCAGTAATTAAAGCTTCAACATCAATAGATTTATAAGGAAAAAATCTACTTTTTAAAGTTATTTTTACACATTCAAATTCAGATTCAGTAGGTGTTCTATTAGAAAATGTGTAAATGAAAAGTTTTTCTTTTCTTAAGACTTTTGCATTTAAGGCTTTCGCTAAATCGCTTCGAATAAATGTTTTAGTAGAAGCTGAATCATACAATATTCTAGCGATTATTTTTTTACTTTTACTTTCGACTTGTACGAGAGCTGTCTGAAGTAACGTCGTATATTTTTTCTTCGAATTCTCTGATTCATGGACAGATGACATAACGGTGTCATTTTCGGGAATTTGTTTATCTTCTTTTATTTCAGAATTAGCATTTTGAACTAAATTTTTGGATTTTGTTTGGGGGCAAAACAGGTGGTTATGTTGATAACTCTCACATGTATTACATGGTTTAATTTTCACTTTACAAACTGATTGTAAATGTTTATAAAAACAGCGATAACACCTGCCTTCTTTTTTCAGTTTATATCTTTTTTGTTCATTTGTTAAGATTTTACATTCTAATCCAGTATGGGAATTAGAATTGCAAAAAATACAAGCATTCTTAACAATTGTATTCAATGCAGCCGCTGACGGGAAACTACTTTTTGTTTTAAATTTATACTTAGATTGTTCAGTTTTCGAACGAAATGTGTCCTGATTTTTTAAGGAAGGTCCTGAAATTAAATTTGCAGCTTCTAAAGATTCAATTTCAAATTTTATAAACTGCATCAATTCATTAATATCACCCGCTTTATTAGGATCTTTTTTCCTATGGAATTCCACCACTAAATTATGTGGTAATTGTTTTAACAATATAGGGATTAACAAATATCCTAACTTATCCAAATCAATACCCATAGATTGTAAATTTCGGATACTAACTTCACTTTCATCATAAAGATTCCTAAGCGCTCTAATATTTGAAGAAAACTTAACGGGTTCCAATTCCAGTAATTTGTTAACAAAACAACTTATCAATTGTTCTTGTTTTCCATATCTTTCTCTTAGTAAAGATAAACAAGACTTGTAGTTTTCTTCTTTTAAGGCAAATCCTGCTATTGTTTTATATGCTTCACCAGTTAGGAAAGATTTCAAATATAAAAATTTATCAATAGTGCTTAAAGATTTATTTGAATCAATAGCGCTTTCAAAACTATTAAAAAATTCCAAAAATTTTTTGGGATCGCCATTGAACGTGCTAATGTTGAGTTTCGGTAAATTTACCGAAATTTGTGATTGCGAAGCTGTATTAATATGAGAAATATTGTTATTTTGAACAGATTCAGCTTGTTCGATTTTAAATTCATTTAATTTTAATCTAACACTAGATTTAGATTCCATAATTGATTCATCATACTCAAGGGACTTTTGAATTTCGGTTTCGAATTGTGTTCCGTCTGTAATTATTTCTTCAATTTTTTCATTTAGTGTTTTAAGTTCATTTTGTTTTTCTTCTAAATTTAACAGATATTCTGACAACTTAAATTTATCACTAGAACTTTGAGTATTAGCACTCGAAATGAAAGTTTCAATAGTACTAATTAACTTAGTACATGATGTTCTTAAAACTTTTCTTTTTGCTTTTAATTTCTCAAGCGATTCCATTTTTAACTAGTAACAGAATTAATAATAATAAATAAAAAAGTACGATACCTTTGCTTCGAACTTACTGTTCGAATTTATCCTACAGGATGAGCTCGTTCATGACTATATTCCAATAAAATAATGCAAGGAACTAAATTTCTTTAAGTTCGCGCGTTTTCGGCACCATAAAAAATATATAGAACAAAAGATCGTGTTGGTACATTCCGATAAAGGTGCCATGTTGTTGTTCTAAATTAAAAGTCTTGAAGTCTTTCTTGTTTTTATTCCACAAACACAAACACTAACACAATAACAGTTACACATAACATTTAAAAAAACTATTAAAAAATTATCATCAATATTATAAGAAATTCCAGGAGAGCATGCCAAGAATTGCTCTATATTCCGAGACGAAAAATTATTCCAAACTGAAGTAAAAAACAATAGCTTTCTGCCAGGTTCGGGAACATTACGTAACGGCGTGAGAGACAGTTAACTCCGCCCACAGACACGTGATACAGTAAATTCGCAACAGGCTCATCATCTCATAACTAGTTAATTTAAACTACCGAAGAATAATACAGAAGTTTCCTTTTTAACTGATTAGCCACACGAAGATAGACATAGAACAAGACCTATTTAGAAATATTGTCAAACCTAATTTCTGAGGCATACTATAGTTTAAGGGTGTATTTCGATTCAAACTGCTTATTTTCCGATTTATTTTTAAATTCATTTCTGCTCCCAAATGCACCAAACTGGCAAATTCTCTTATTTAGGAACTACTCAAGGTGCCATGATTGTCGATTCTTTGATAAAGGCAGAAAATATTGAAAAAAAGGCAATCAAAAACGGCATTTTGAACGGTTTTTTCCGAAGCGGGCGATCTGTAAACCAAATAAATTTAACTTTTTCAAAAAAATGTATAACCGACTCCAAAAAAAAAGCGCTAAAAAGAATTAAATAATTCTATAAAATTCTCTAATGACAAATCGTTATTCAATAACCACACATTGACTATCATGTACCGGTATAAAACGGTTAAATTTAATATATAGAATTTAATATCCACCAAACATAGATTTTCCAGAGAATATTTTTTACAAGAGATTAATTTACATATTTTTTATTTAATTTTTCAATATATACATAAAAAAAGTAAGGAATTACTTTTTGAAGTTGGTGCCAAACAATCATAATCGATAATGATTTACCCATTTTATTAATGGTACTAGACATAATATATCCACAATTCTTACTATACTTAAGATAGTTTGGTCCCAACTTCAAAAAATAATTCCTTACTTTTTATATGTATATATTGAAAAATTAAATCAAAAATATGTAAATTAATCTCTTGTAAAAAATATTCTCTGGAAAATCTATGTTTGGTGGATATTAAATTCTATATATTAAATTTAACCGTTTTATACCGGTACATGATAGTCAATGTGTGGTTATTGGATAACGATTTGTCATTAGAGAATTTTATAGAAATATTTAATTTTTTTAGCGCTTTTTTTGGAGTCGGTTATACATTTTTTTGAAAAAGTTAAATTTATTTCCTACTTTTTAGTTATTTATACCGTAATACATAATTATGAGAAAAAACATATGATGGCTCTTTGCAACGCATTACTAATGAACGCACTTTGCTGAGTTCTGATGCATTCGCTTTACTTGCCACTGTTTGATTGTCAACTTTTCAAATGACACTTACAACATCGGTTAGTATCGTTGTGAATCTTTAGGTTTTCTGAATTCGTAACGTATTTGGTACGACGAAAAGCTACCGCATTCATGAAATCTTAAAGTCAACATCGAATCGTACGGACATCGGAAGTGGTTATCGAAAGGGGACAATGTCTCAAGTAAAGTGTCCTTACACATAAGCGCGCGGCAAAGCGCTTCCATATATGAGTAAACAGCAAAATAACTCCATGTATCAATGCATAGTAAAATGCTTTTCTATTGTAGTCAAAAGTACTCCCTCCTTCAGTCAGAAAAATTAAAAAGAAAGATTTTAACAAAGTTTGAGTTTGAGTAAACAATGCTTTGAGGTCTATACTACAATGGCTGTTACCTCGGATAATCCATAATGCACAGAAACAAATACAGAACACTTTATTAATACAGGAAATACAGTACATACATTTTTTTAAATACACATCACAGGGGCAACACAGACACCCATGCCGCTAGCTGGACTCGAACCAGGGTCCAGCGGTATGGGAGGAGCCGACGCGACGCTACCAACCACGCCACTGGATCGGCCTTTTAAACAAAAATAGTTTTATGATTCAATAGATAAACAACAATAATCTAATTCCTATAAATGCAGTAAAGGAATCGGAAATGAGCGGTGATGATTCGACGAGGAATCCGAAACTCATAACCTATACATGGCTGCATGTGTAAGAGAATGGCAGCATTCGATGCCCAAATGTTTTCTTCACGGACGCTTTTGTCCCAACTAAACTGTTAAAAATTTGAAACTAACTCCACCGCTTTTATGGAAAACGATTATTTCAGCCTTTCATGGAGCATTCTCATGGGTCAAAAGACAAATATTTTATAAAAGCGGTGGAGTGACGATGCATCAAAAGGGAAAATTTTTTACAGCGTATGTATGAGATATTCCATAAAAGGGATTGAGTGACGATGCAGCAAAAGTTAAATTTTTAACAATGTATCGCAATGCTAGGCATTTTCTATTATAAAATTTGTTGATGATTTCCTGGTAGAATTCGATTGTACGCCGAATGATCCTTTATTTCTACACAGACATAAATACATAATCCATGTTATTTTACAAATTCGTGGACATACAAGGAAATATTACGACACCAGAAAAGTACAACTGGGAGCTACAGATAAAGAGTGTGTGCAACGGAGCCAGTGGGATTCGAACCCACAATCTCCTAAGCTCTCAAGCGATTAGCAGAGTGGTGTCTTAACCTCTCGGCCACAAGGACCCCCTTGATGACTCATTTTTGTCCAGAATCTTTTCAATCAATCGTATACTGTGCTCCATGTGTCGTCATATTCACATCGAGGAATCCTACATGAACAAAATCTGAAATCATTCTGGTGTCTAATCCGGTAACCAAATCTGAATCTAAAGATAATTTTGTTACACATATCTATGCCCTTTATTTTGCATTGATATGTAGAGATAATTTTTTCCTCCGGAGCAAAATATATACTAAAGGATTTTCATCTTTTCAACAACTTAAGGATGTCGATTGGTATCGATGTCTGTTTCCGCTTTAGTGGATGCGAGAACTTGTCCATTTAAGCTTTAACATTTCGGAAAATTATCGCATCCAGCAAACTTTAAGGCCACACACTAGGCACAGAAAAAGACCCGGATAATAATGTGAAGTCTATAGGGGAGTTCTTCTTTTCATATATCTCGCTCAAATTTTAAAATTTTTACGTGATTTTTTTTCCATAGGATAGCTGAGGATATTCCACAACCGGCCTAGTTTTTACTTTTTCAATTTTGGTTTCAGATTTAAAAAAAAAAAAATTATTTTAAATTTCAAAACCGGTTTAAACGGTTCTGAAATTGAAACTACACTGTTAAAAATCTGCTGCATTTTGCTGCAACGCACTCCCCTGCTTGTATAGAAAATGGTTACTTGGCCGTGAAATGGCGCTTTCTCATTGGTTGGAATAGAGATATTATATACAAGTGGTGGAGGGCGTTGCAGCAAAATGCAGCAGATTTTTAACAGTGTATCATTATATAAAACATAAATAAGCAAAATCGAAGAAGTAAAAACTAGGCCGATTGTAGATCATCCTCGGCTATCCTATGCAAAAAAAAAATCATGTAAATACATTAAAATTTGAGCGAGATATTTGAAAAGAACACACCCATAGTCTTTACACTATCATCCGGGTCTTTTTCTGAGACTAGTGCCGTGCCTTAAGGTCCACATTGAAATCTACAGACTTCGTAAATGGGCATTGAAAAGCTGACAATCCATCAGTACACGTTAAAATTATTGTGAAACATTACCTTTGTTTTTAAAGCTATCTATTTTTTGACTAATGAGAGCGATCTAAAAAGTCTATGGAGCGTTTTCATTGGTCAGAAAATAGATAGTCTTTAAAAACAGAGGTAATTTTTCAAGATATTTTAAACAGGGTACACTGTTAAAAATTTGACCCTTTTGCTGCATCGTCCCTCCACTGCTAATATAGAAAACGCTTACTTCAGCCTATTATGCAGCATTCTCATGGATCAAAAGTGAGATATTCTATAAAAGCGGCGTAGTGACGATGCAGCAAAAGGGTAAGATTTTTTACAGTTTAAAGTACGCGTACACAATCAGAGCGCGTCAAGTTGCTTCTATGATTCAATGCATAGCAAAGTAATTCTAAATGTTCGTATGTATTAAAATACCCTTTTCAGTCTTAAAAACTAAAAAGGAAGATATTATCAAAATCACACCATGATTCAACATGCGTCTATATGAAAGTAGCAATATTTGAAGTTAAGAATGTTCTTTGATAAACGCGGTTTTCCAAAGTACAAGAAATTTAAGAATTTTTATTCCAGAACTTGGCGGTAGTCGCCTGAACGAGTTTGTTTTATGGGTGAAAGAAGTTAACTAGCTTAACTTCGGTAAGCTTATCAAAATTTTTCGTCATTTATATTTGTCCAAATGTAAATCTAGCACACAGCAATGTACTTTAATCACTTTGTGAATCTGGCATAACAAGCACCCTGATACACAGACACTCTTGCTTTAATGTGTAAGGCTCTTTAGAGATGAATTTTCAGCTTTTCGATATCGAATTCTCATGTCTGGATCGATGTGGATCTTTCACTTTGGTGGATACGAGAATTGTTTCAGCTAAGATTTCGTACTTTGGAAAAAAAACTAGCATCTCTGCAACAGTGGTTGCAAAAGGATTATTCCAGTAGGATCCAGAAGGATTATTCGCTGTTAAGCAAAACAAGATTGACCAATCATAAGCCTTCATTTTTGAGAACTTTTCATTGTTCGAAGGAGAGAGTCTGGAATACATGGAGTGAAAATCTGCTATCGACACTGTAAAAAATTAAGCCCTTTTGCTGCATCGTTACTCCATCGCTTTTATAGAATTTCTTTGTTTTGACCAATGAGAATGCTCCATAATAGAGAGAAGTAATCGTTTCCTATAAAAGCGATGGAGTGACGATGCAGCAAAAGGGGTCAGTTTTTTACAATGCAAGCAGTGAAAAAATTTCTATCCTTTAAATGTGCAACCATGCTACTGAATTCCAAAGTGTCGATCACAGCGACATCTGCGACATTTTCGTGATACATTATCTAGACTAGCAATAATTCTTGCATTTTTAGAAAATGTCCCGCAGATGTCGCTTTTATCTTTAAATTTCATTAGCATTGTTGCACATTTAAAGAATAGAACATTTTAGCGCTTATTTTAAGTGTTACAGAGGGCGTGTTCAGAACAACTTACCGGTTACTTACCGACCACTTACCGATTGTAGACAAGTACGAAATGAAAATTAAAGCGAAGTGTGACGTCAGCTACAATTCAACAAAATAGTTTTCATTGATGCCACAATTTGCTTTCGTACTGCCCTACAATCGGTCGGTAACATTGGTTACTTTTGTAAGTTGCTCTGAACACGCCCTGAGATAGCCGATTTCCCCACTATATCCCCTAGATGCTATATTTCCGGTTTCTTGCATAAGAGATCTTGTCCAGAATCCAGGTAAAATTTGCGCTGTTAGCGAAACCAGATTAACGAATCAAATTTTTCAATGTTTTAAATAAATTTTCTTGTTAATAAATCTCGTTTCGCAAACAGCGCAAAATTTATGTGAGTCCTGGCCCTCGTCCAGTTAGGATTTTGCACTTTGAACACTGTTAAAAATTTGAAACTTTTACTTTATCGTCAATCCATCGCTTTTATAGAAAATGATTACTTCATTGTATTATGGTGAATTCTCATTGGTCAAAATAGAGATAATCCATAAAAGCGGTGGAGTGACGATGCAGCAAAAACTTCAAACTTTTAACAGTGAAAAGATCATGTGTCTATGTAAGTGTAACATAAAAACATGCAAAATGAACACTTCTAATTGGTCGATTGCTTCAAAATGAATTTGAAATTTAAAGTTTTTATTTTTAAAAACGTTATAATTATCAGATTTTTATGAAATTCGAATGGGACCACATGGGCCTCATACGCTTTCAAACCAAAAAAGAATTATCAAAATCGGTTCATATTTGCAAAAGTTATGCGTGAACAACAAATACATACAGGTCGAAATCATAACCTCCTCTTTGAAGTCGGTTAAAAAAGGGTCATGCTGAGAAGGTAATTGTTTATAAATCGAATTCTAATGAATTGAGCGTAAAATGACATAACATGGCACCTTATACGTCTCTTCAAAAATCCCCTCAGCAATTTTCATGTTTCTACTTTTAAAAATGTGCCTGAAATTGTATCGGAAAATTTTGAGCTGTTGAAGTTGAAAAAGCGTTTTTTCGAATACACCCTTAATTGGCATGGATTTAGAGAGAAAAAAAAAGTCTTCATATATTAGGAGGGTGAGAGACCTTGTTATTGCTCTTAAATATGGAATTACACACATTTCCTCACCACCATGCTTTTTTTATTTTAAAATGTTGAGATGATAGAAAAGTATCATATGGTTACAGATAACCATCTCATTTCATCTTATCTGTTTTGGAAATCTGGGAAGATGACATAACATGAAATATCTACATTTTCTTATGATATCTTAAGAGTATTCATGATTTTTTACAGGGTTCGTATACGCAGCAGGGGATTCCTGGGATTTTAGGTGGTTTTGCACCAGAAAATTCATAAAGTACTGATTGCTATACCTAAAAATAGAATTTTTTCCATGAAATAAGGCAAATATTTCTTTACAAGCATTCTGATAAAAGTTCCTTGAAGCGCTTAAACCCTGTTTTATTTTTTAAAATTTTCTCCTATGAGCAACGCGAAATTTTATGCAACATTCATGAAAACATTTTTGCATGTAAATGAATACAATTTACAAGCATTGCAATATAAGTGGCTTAGATTCGAATAGTGTATGGATTTTCTCGTAAATTGCATGCCACTTGAATTATAATCGATTACTTCCCAATGATGTCTTTATATAGACATCACGCGTTGAAAATCGGCTTTAAACGCCAACATTGTTGATATTTTCTGAAACATTCTGTATCCTTACAGAAAAATAGAAAACGCTATTAAACTTTTTTGTAAGATAATAATATGAAGTACAAATTTTATGCATGCAACGAAGGGAAGTGAATACGAGAATGTTTCAGAAATTACATTGTTTTGTTTTGAAAGAAATGTTATCGAATTTTCTTATCCTGTTTGTATTTCAAAGCTAATCTTCCTAGAAAGTAGAACGTTAACGTTCAAATTATCGGTAATTTATCCACATAGATCCGAAGATGTAAAAACTAAAAGTTTAGATTTTTTTTACATTTTAATTAGTTTTTAAGGTATTATTAATGTTTTTGTTGTAATTTTTAATGCCATTTGTGTGATGGTGACAACTAAGTGTTCCATTTTAGAGGATAAAAAGGAGAAAAGGAATGTTAAGGACAGTCTTTGTTTGACATCAATTTCAAATTGAAATTGACTTTTACTTAAGAAAAAAGTGAAAATAAAACTGCGATTAAATTTTATTTTAGCGAAAATAATGTTGTTATTTAATTCCCCCCCCCCCCAAAAAAAATCTCAAGAAATGGAAAATTTATTTTAAATTTATTTTAAAACAGAAAAATAAATTTTCAATAACTTCATTAAGATGACGATTAAAATTTTTCCAAAGGATATCAAAAACGAAATGTTATAGCGAGAAAATTTATATTTAAACTTTTAATTTATAAATATAAAATGTTTTTGAATAAACTCAACAAAACAATGTTATAAGTTCTTTCAAATGACGTAATTTCTATCAGTTCTAAAATTATAAAGTGAATCTTGAAAGAGCGAAAAGCTTCTGGTAAGTTAGACGTTACAGAATGCGTGTATTTTTAATGGAAAAGCTTTTGACTCTTCAGACTCTTCAGGTTTAATTGCATACTTTTTTTTTAATTTAAGTTATGGATTCATATTAACAAACTGATTGAACAGCGAAATAATTAAGATTTGTTTTTTGTACATAAAATTTAATGATACATTGGGGCTCAAACAGTACATTTTTTAAAAATAATTTCTTAGGGTTTTTTTTAAATTTAATTTTGCATTTTTGCATTGCAGAAACTTTGAAAGACATAAATAAATTATGTATACCTAAAATATTTTTATTACTAACGGGCTCTATAAATGGTATCTTAACGCAAAATAAAATTATTTTCATTTTCATTTTTGTAGATTTTGTACATTTCTGCTGCAAGCCATTTTTATATGACTAGTAGCTCGCTAAAAAAGCACTATAAAAAACAAATTGCTATTTTGTTTAAATCTGGTACCTGTTAGACTCCTTTCACACATTTTATTTTATTTTATTTTATTTTATTTATTTTATTTTTTTTTAATTTTTTTTATGTTATTTACATACGTGAAAAAAAAATTGTAAAGTTGTACATCTTATAGGATACATCAAGTCTGTAGAGGTTAAATTTTAAGTATAATTTATTATTTTAAATATCATATTTAATAAAATTAACACTATACTTGCCTCTTAAATTTACAATAAATTTAGATTTGATTTCCCCGGAAAGAATAAAATGATCTGGTGCAATTCAAAAACAACTAGCATAGATAAAATGCAAAATTTGGAACATCGTTCCGGTCGCTTATTACTTGAATTATCCAAAATAGATTCGAGTGGGACTTGCGTTGTTAATTATTTTTCCAGGAAATGTTTTAGTATATAACGTATCGATAAATTATCTCTCAATAAATTACCTATTGAGTTATAAGAATAGATATGAAAAATAAGTAATAATAAATATGAGAAATAGTTTGGCCACATGACAAACACGTTTTTCACCCTGCTTGAGTGTTTTTTTCTTTTTTATCTCTGAAATTCATCTCAAAACGCCCACTTTGATATTATTTTCTAAGAAATCCATTGCGTTCCCCCCCCCTTTCCTCCTTCCCAAAAATATAAATAAAACAGAAAAAACAGTTTGATTAAAGTGTTAAAAGTTTCTGAACAGCAATACCTGCTTATCTTATGCATTTCTAAACCAAAAAAAAAAAAAAAAAAAAAAAAAAAAAACTTATGTTATAAAGTTGCCTTTTTGGATTTGAGAACAACCTTAACCCTTCACTGTACCGTTGCTCAGGGTTGCAGTCGTAAAAATAAGAGAGGATATACGCTCTAAGCAGAGGGCATACGCTTGAGGCAGAGATTATTCCCTAGAATGTGTAAACGATAGCCTTCTTGAGAAATGGAGGGTATATACGGTGTTCCTTTAAAAAATCCAGAAGGTAAATTGCTTATACCCTTGTATACCCTCCAGTACATTCCTGCCGTGTGGCACATCTGGCACATGCCTAAAAACACTGTAATTCTCATTATGTGCCATAAATTTGACCAATAGGATCGCAGTAACTGATTAAGAACAGCCCAAAGAATGGAATAACACATATTTTGTCCATGTCAGATGGCTGCGCTTGAGAAGTGGGGGGAGGGGGGGGGGATAGAACTTGTTCTTTGGGGGAAAAAATCTATCAAGCTATTAAGGTTGTGTTCGAAAAAATACTTTCCCACCTTCAACAGCTCGAAATTTTCTGATACAATTTCATACGCATTTTTTAAAGTAGAAACATGAAACTTGTTGAGGGGATTTTTGAAGAGACGTACAAAGTACCGTGTGATGTCATTTTGCACCCAATTCATTAGAATTTGATTTATAAACAATTACCTTCTCAGTATGACACTTTTTTCGTTACCACATCTCCTGCTTCGGAAAATTTCGTTCAAAAGACCAACTTTGACTGCATTTTTTGTAATATTAACTGCATTTATCAAAAAATTGAGATATACGGCAACTTATAATCTGCGAGTTTGATGCGTTTCAAAGCAGAAGTGAATTAAAAAATAAATCGTAAAATAAGCAGTTTGAGTCGAAATACATCCTTAAGGCAAAAATTACTTTTATTGTTTTTACTGAATATTTAAAAATATTAATATAAAAAAATTGCAGAACGTTAAGCAGATAAAATTAATTAATTTATGACCATTTAATAGCAAAATAGAACAATACAATATTTAAAAACCCTAATTGTGTAATATAGTGTACACGTCATAAAGTAACTAATTTCAGCTGAAAATTTGAAATTTATTTGTTTATTTTTATTATTTTCCCCACCATTAGATCAATACATAGATTTCAAATAATTTTTTTCATAAAAATAGAAAAAATCGTCCATTTAAGGGTGTATTCGAAAAAACGCTTTTTCACTTTCAACAGCTCAAAATTTTCCGATACATTTTCAGACACATTTTTAAAAGTAGAAACATGAAACTTGCTGAGGGTATTCTTGAAGGGATGTATGAAGTGCCGTGTGATGTCTTTTTACGCTCAATTCAACAGAATTTGAGTTATAAACAATTACCTTATCAGTATGACCCTTTTTTTTTCGTTCCCTGATCTCCCGCTAGGGAAAAATCGGTTCAAAATGCCGTTTTTGATTGCTTTTTTTGCAATATTTTCTGCATTTATCAAAGAATCGACAATCGCGGCACCTCGTGTACTTTCCAAATAAGAGATTTTGAAAGTTTGGTGCATTTGAGAGCAAAAACGAATTCAAAAATAAATCGGAAAATAAGCAGTTTGAATCGAAATACGCCCTTAAGAGTTAAGAAACCAAGCCAAATTTCTGTATATCCCTATCTGATATCAGAGTTTAATTGGAAAGGGGTTAAAGATCTCGTTATTTTTCTTGTATATCAATTTACAATGTCAATTTATGTGTTTTGTTAGGATCGCAGTTTTATGTTAATACTTTTTTTCATTCCGAAAAAGTGACATGTGAGTGTACTGATAACGATTCTGCGATTTTAATGCTTGCTAATAATTATACCTCATTAATATCTTTCTGTCATCAGTCGTATCGGTTATACATCTCGATGAAGATTTAAAAAAGGCCTTGTTTTTTATTTTCCATAATTAAGATCTAATTTCAGCTTATCTACTTTAGAAATCAGATCGAAGCCAATAGGAAACGTATACGAGCAAAAAAGCAAATGCAATACATATTTCAAACTTGAATAATAATAATAATAAAAGATAGTTTGTTGACTGTCTCACGCTTGTACAACACGTTTATACTTATTATCACGTCTTTGTATATTAATACACGCCTGAAATATGAAGCTTTTATAACTTTGCAACAAATCCAAATCATTAATAGAATTTTCTAGAGATATTGCTACTGTGATTTGTTTTTTCTTTCCTTAGAAACGGCTAAAGTTATTATCAGATTTACAAACTTTACGCGCGACAAACTTTTCAGCCGATTTTAACCCCAACTTTTTCTCGTTCAAAGAGAAAAAAAAGGTTACATTTGTCTTTAAAAAAGTTGGAGGAACAGCAGGAAAACCAGTGCTGCTAGAACCAGCCGTTAATATTTATCGCCTATTCGTATCAAACGCTTACTTCTGATTCGTTGAAATGTTCGATGCTGGATGAAAAGTCTCGGCTAGGAGAGACTTTTTTGGAACTGCAAAAAACGTTTTGGGGATGCTGCTGCTTGCTATCACATTGAGTATTGTGAGGATATTTCGCGGAAAGTTCACTGTAAAAAAATTGACCCTTTTGCTGCATCGTTACTCCCTCGCTTTTATAGAATATCTCTCTTTTGACCCATGAGAATGCTCCATAACATCAGGGTGAAGTAATCCTTTTCTATAAAAGCGGTGGTGTGACGATGCAGCAAAAGGGTGAAATTTTTTACAGTGTTGGAGGAAATCAAGTGTTGGCTCAAGTCTCTTGAAATGTTGGTGAATCTCATAGCAGCTTTAGGCCCGCCACACACTACGGAGACATGCGTCAAAAATCGTGCAACATGACGCAGTCAAACCGGTTTTTTCTTTGTTATCAGGGTGAAATTGTGGCATGTCGCACGTTTTTTTCGTCCAATGTTTCACTAGTGTGTGGCGGGCCTTAGGTTTCAAAGGTTCCGGGCGAGCATCATTAAATAATTTCTTTTGAAAACAATAGAATTCTAAATTTTTGTAATAAAATTTTGATCTTTATTTTTCCAATGATACAATTTGTTTTTTGTATGGGTGGAGGGGTTACTGGAAGCTGAGATAGGAAGGGGGATTACACTCCCTTCCTAAATATTTGAAAATACATGAATTGTAATTATTTTCTGCTAACTTTAATCATCTTTGTAGTGAAAATGTTGTTAGGGGTCATGGACTCCTAAAATTAGGAGACGGGGCAGTTATCCCGCATGCTCATTAATCATGCATCGGCCAGGCCCTGTGAAAGTAAAATATAATGAAGAGTAAAGTGCCTAAAATTTGTTCCTTCGCCTAAATCAAGGACACATTTTTAAAATAATTTTTATTTATTGAGTTAAAATTTTAAATTTTTTTGTGATGATCAACCATATTATTTGTAAACAAAATTACATGAAAAAACTTTTCATTTTTTTTAATTATGAATTTAAAATTTATTAAAGAAGTGGGGTAGTTTAAAATCGTTATAACGCAAAATATTATTTGTAAAATCTTACTTTATTTTATTTTATTTTTTGTATTTAAAAGAACAAAAATATCTAAATTTTAATTTTGATCTTCAGCATTTTTTAAATTAAGTATCAATAATAATAATAAAAAAGTATTTAAAGTAAAAATTTGAAATTTTTTTTTTTTTTTTTTCAAAACAACAACATAATTTTAAGTAAATATTTTTCAAATTTGCTGAATCAAAATTAAAGAAAAATAATAAAAAAATACATGTTTAAAGTTTGAATCATTTATCTTTAACGGCTCTTGAGTTACAAAAATTAAAATCTGAAAAATTGTGACAAAACCCATCATGAAGAAAAACGCATTTTCACTAGAAATCATTTCCATGAGAATCATTCATTGCTTAAAAGCTAGATTTTCAAAAAAAAAAAAAAAAAAAAAAAAAAAAAAAAAAAAAAAAAATTAAATGTTTTTTTAAATGATTATTTGTTTTATGCACATTTTAAGTAATACCGCATTTACTCGTGTATAACGCGCACCCCGTACTTTATAAGAAAAAATGGCTATTTTTTAAAATCTCGTATATAACGCGCACTATAAATTTGATATGCAAATGAATAAATAACTAAATGAATTTCAATAAAGAAAGTCGAAACAAACGTTACATCAGGCAGAAAACAAGCCGAAATTTACATTTTTAGACTTCGGGTAGGGACTGAATGATGGTGGTAAGAATTGCTAATTAGCGTTTAAATAATGTTACTAGCTCTGCTGTATAAAAAAAAGTGCAAGGAGTGAAAAAAATGCAGTGGTACTTCAATTAAGTAAGATTTTCCGAGTGATTATCTTTTCTGTGAATACATTTGATTCATGGGTGTATCTTGTGATTACATCCAGCATTAAAAAAATATTCCCTGTATAACGCGCACCTAGGGGTTTTGCCTTAATTTTTTGAAAAAAAAAAAATGCGCGTTATACACGAGTAAATACTATATATATACAGTTAATTGTATTTTTACGTTTTAAATAATATTTCCTTTTCTAATTACCATAGAAACATAATTTAAATGTCATTATAAAAATAAAAAAAAAAAGAAATTTTTAATGAAAAAAATTCTTTTTTTTTAGAAAATTTGAAGATTTTTGTATCTTGGACCGCATTAAGTAGTTAAAATTAAACTTTAGTTAAAAATAATATTAGTCTTAAGAGTTTGGCCAGCCAATATAAGACTAATTATTAATTATAGTTTTTTTTTTATCAATCAATCATTTAATCAATTTTTTAATTCAATCAATAAGTTCTTTTAAGTATTTTCATTCGTCAAATTAGACGGGTTTCGACTCGTTAATTAATTAAATTTACATTTATCAAAACAATTCTATTATTTAAATTACAACCTCTATAAATTAGAGGTTGTTACGATAAAAACGATTAACTTTTTCTATCTGTATATCATGCTTCAAAATTCCACAAGGAAAAGCGGAAAAAAAAACTGATTTCTTTTCGTCTATGACGAACACATTAAATTAAATTCGGAAGCTCCGCCTGTTTGTTTGCGAAAAATAATTATGTCATTAGCACTATTCTTAGAAAACGATGAATAATTATCTGATGATGAAAAAACTCCGAAGATAATGAATAATTAGAAGGTAAATAATGTCTTCAAAGGAAAGTGAATTTGAATAAAATAACATTATGAAGTGATTAGAAACAATAGCATTTTTATGACATTCAAATTATTTTTAAAAAATGCTCCACTAAAATCTAAAGAAAGTAGTATTTTCTAAGAAAGAATAATTTAGACAACATTGTTCTTATTTGATTAATAACAATGTCATTTTTTAGAATAGGTTTTAATTGAAGTGAAAAAACTTCTTTAAAACACCATAAAAATAAGTTAATTGCGCAAGGCCTTTCGAAAGAACTTAGTCTTTCTTCGTCAGGCGCAAAAAAAAAAAAAAGACGTGCATTTACTATGAATGTAGCGGCATGAATGAGGTGAAAAGGCGGGAAAGGGAGCAAGCTGAACGAACAGCCAGTAGGAAAGTAGAAGGCAACAGCTAATCACGGAAGAGCATAATCAAAACGTAGGAGAGATACAATGAAGGAGGGGAAGGAAAAGGGGGGGGAGGGAATTAGTAAACAGGGGAAAAAAGATAAAATTATATATTAAGTAAAAGTCCAGATTAAAGTGAAAGTAAATACATGCAATATATATACATACATGTATATATATATATATATATATATATATATATATATATATTAATAATAATAATAATTAGTAAGTAAAACAAATTTTTTACAGTTAAACATACATATTGTATACATAATCAATACACGGAAATTTATTTATGAAGCAGTGCTGAAAAGATTTTTCCAGGCTACGGAGAGCGTTTTCGAATCAGACTTATCATTAACAATAATTTCACGATTAAAATAAATGGCGAAATGTTCAAGAAAATCTAACTCAGGCGTACTATTGGCATTAAAGATAATTTTAGCAGTTTCAAAATTGAGACTATAGCCGGAATCCCAAGAGTGCTTAGCAACATAAGATATTAGAAATTTCTTGATTAATGACATACCGAGAGTGTTCTTTTTGGTGTTTTACGAGATTTCTTTTAGTTTAACCAGTATAAAATAAATCACAGCCATTACAAGGAACATTATAAATACCCCATTTTTGGTTGTCAGGGACAGGAGATTTCATGGAAGGAAATTTGAATTTATTGACAGGTTTAAAGATAACGTTAAAATTGAAACGTCTTAAAACTTTAGCAGGACAACCAAATTATCAGGTTTACTTTTATCATAATTAGGAAGAGTGGATTTGTTAGGCGGTCTATTGAATTTGTTCACAGCAGTATTAATAATAGAAGAATTGAATCCTCTTTTGGCAGCAACAGATTTTAAGTAATTGAGTTCACCCTTAAGGGATGCAACATTGGAACAAATTTTGAGAGCACGATTTACATATGTATAAAAAACACTGATCTTTTGATTGAGAGGATGATTTGACAGAGCATGGGGTGGATTAGAGACAGAAAAAGGTTTTCTATAAACACAAGTTTTAAAAGAAGTATCACATTTGGTAACTAAAACAACAAGGAAAAGGAGTTTATTACAACTTTCTAACTCAAAAGTAAACTGAATATGTGGATCAATAGAATTGAAAGTTTGAAGAATTGTAGAAATATCAAAAGGATTATCGATTAGGACAAAAGTATCATCAACATAACGTATCCAACATTGATGAAGTTTCAATATATACTTGCTGATTTATTTAATTATCAGATTTATATCGGAATTGTGCAAAACTAATAACAATTTTTAAGTGTGTAACATAGTATGTTATTACAGGAAACGAGTTCTATAATATAAATATCTTATGTTTCATCCCTATATTTTTCCTATGAAATCTGAGCGTACTCTTACAGATTTTAAATGATTCGATTTACATCGGAATTGTTTAAAACTAATTAGATTTTTTATATGGAGAAGACAAAATTTTATTCATAAAATTATTTCTATAATCAAAATGCATTAATTTTCATCCTTTGTATTGTCGCCAATTTTTGATGATTTACAATTATCAGTTTTATATCGGAATTCCATGACAACATAATATTTTAATTAGAAAACTATTCTATGTTCAAAATCTATTATGTTTCCTCCTTTATATCGTCGCGAATTCTTGCTGATTTTCAACTATTAGATTTATATCGGAATTGTTCGAAATTAATAATAATGTTTGTATGCACAATATAATACTTTATTTAGAAAACTATTCTATGATCGAAATCTATTAGATTTCCTCCTTTATATCGTCGCGAATTCTTGCTGATTTTCAACTATTAGATTTATATCGGAATTGTTTGAAAATAATAATAATATTTGTATGGACAACATAATATTTTATTTAGAAAACTATTCTATGATCAATATCTATTACGTTTCATCCTTAATATCGTCGCGAATTTTTGCTAATTTTCAACTATTAGATTTATCAAAATCTATTGTGCTTTATCTCTTGTTATATATTTTCTATGAAATATTCGCCTATTCTTATTAATTTTTATTAGACTCATATCAGAATCATGTGAAAAAATCCTTTTTAATTCAGGAACATAACATTTTATTTAGAGAATCAACTCTATATAATCAAAATCCATTATGCTTCATCCCTAGTAATATTTGTTCTACGAACTCTTTGCCATTCCTCGAAATCGTTCGATGTTGTTAGAGAAGAAGAAGAATCAAGCGAACAAATAACAATTACGTTCAGTCAACAATATATCCCCAGCACCCATTTTCTTTTCGAAGAACAATTTACTCTTCTTCACCGACTGACGAGCATGTTACGTATTTTTCTAAGAGATCAGACAGACACCTTTTGGGGGCCGACTTCACAATCCTTGACAATTAAATATAGCACGGTACTGTGGAATTCTCTCTCTTAATTGGCTTTGATTGAAACGGACAGAGTTGTGGGTAGTTAGTTCATGGAAAGAAACAGCTGCAGAGAGTTATGTTCAGAGAAAGACATATTTTCTGGGAATAGTACATGCTGATTCTTAGTACCTATAGGGAGAAAAGAGAGAACAAGCATCCTATTATTATTATTATTTTAATTTAAGAAATCACTTTTATTGTCTGTTGCATTATAAAAATGCAGTGAAACTTCCCTTTAATGAAATTTCATCGTTAGGTACTGTAGAAATATGACGTTATCATTTTAGGCGGGAGGAAGGGGATCTGGCACATCATATAGTAAGATATCTCTGGAGGGGGAGGGAGTTGTTTTTTTGATATCGATATTATTTTTTATCTAATCAAAATTTTCTTTTTAAATTTGCAATGTGTCCTCTGGTTTAAATTTAAAATAGTATGTTATCTTTTTTTTTTTTTTTTTTTTTTTTTTTTTTTTTTTTTTTTCTAGTCGGTTATCTATTTTTATGAAAATTCAAAGTTATTATTAAAATTGCAAAAAATATTATAAAGTTATGTAATTTTTAAATATTGAGTACACCAATGTTTGACATTCCTCTTCTTCTTCACACGCGTATGCATATATAATGAAGATTCGAGTATCCCTATGTGAAATATATTTGAAATGAAGCTTATGTTTAGTAATAAATAAAAGAGAAAGAATGTTATCCACCAATTTTGTTAAAAAGAATTTCGTGAAACTAATAATAGTTTTTAAACGGACAACATAATATTTTATTTAGAAAACTAATTCGTTGATCAAAATCTACTATGCTTCATCCCTTGTCAAGTTTGTTCTATGAAATATTCGCCAATTCTTACTAATTTTTATTAGGCTTATATCGAAATTGTGTGAAAAAAAGTACTTTTTATCCTGGGAACAATGACATTTTATTTGGAGAATCAACTCTCTATAATCAAAATCTATTATGCTTCATCTCTTGTAATATTTGTTCTACGAACTCTTTAACATTCTTCGAAATCGTTCAATGTTGTTAGCGAAGAATAAAGCAAACAAATAACAATTACGTTCAGTCAACAATATATCTCCAGCACCCATTTTTCTTTTCAAAGAATAATATACTCTTCTTCAGCGTCGTCAGCCAACTAACGAACATGTTACGTAGTTTTCTAAGAGATCAGACAGACAGACCCTTTCTGGGGACCGACTTCGTGTTAGATTAAATCCTTGACAATTAAGGGTGTATTCGAAAAAACGCTTTTTCACCTTCAACAGCTCGAAATTTTCCGATACAATTTCAGACTCATTTTTTTAAGTAGAGACATGAAACTTGCTGAGGGGATTCTTGAAGGGACGTATGCAGGGCCGTAGCTAGAAGTGTACGATAGGGGGGGGGGGGGCGCTCAGGGGAAGAAAGGGGGGGGGCTCAAGGGAATGTAGGGGGGGGTCATATTTTTTTGTTCTCTCTCTAATGCAGAAAGATAAATTAGTGCATATTCACATTGTAGGCACTATGTTTTTCATTAAACTGTTGTAATAACTTCATTTTATGCTAAGAAAAGTACCTGATGATGAAAATTTTGAGTGTATAACTGGTGCAAAATTAAACATCTGTTAGCTTCATATGTACCAATAGGATGAGGGAGTGTTGAAGCACGTATTTTAGATACAATTTAGTAACTCTGCAAAACTGTGAAAGGGTCTCAAAACTAAATTAGATTTTTGAACAGAATTTCAGTTGAATTTTCGGAACATTTAGTGACCTTGGAACTTTTTCCAGGGGGGGGGGCTCAAAATATTTTAGGGGGGGCTGAGCCGCCCATAGCGCCCCCTTAGCTACGGCCCTGGACGTATGAGGTGCCGTGTGATGTCTTTTTACGCTCAATTCAACAGAATTTGAGTTATAAACAATTACCTTATCAGTATGACCCTCTTTTTCGTTCCCTGATCTCCCGCTAGGGAAAAATCGGTTCGAAATGCCGTTTTTGACTGCTTTTTCTTGCAATATTTTCTGCATTTATCAAAGAATCGACAATCACGGCACCTTGTGTACTTTCCAAATAAGAGATTTTGAAAGTTTGGTGTATTTGAGAGCAAAAATGAATTCAAAAATAAATCGGAAAAAAAGCAGTTTGAATCGAAATACACCCTTAAATATAGCACGATACTGTGGTATTCTCTCTTAATTGGGTTTGATTGAAACGGACAGAGTTGTGGATAGTTTGTTTATAGAAAGATACAGCTGCTGAGAATTATATTCAAAGAAAGGCATATTTTCCAGGGAAGGGTACGTATTTATTCTCTGTACCAATAGGAAGAAAAGAGAGAACAAGCACATCATCATTATAATTATTATTATTAACTATTTGGAAAATAGGTGTTGTCCTCGGTAGAGAACTGGAAAAACTGTAGCATATATGAATCTTTTTATTGGTTGAATCCCGCGACTTATTTTATTATAATTTGAATTTAAGAAATCATTTTTGAAGTCTGTTGTACTATAAAAATACAGTGAAACTTCCATTTAGCGAAGTAGCATCGTTTGGGATTGTGCAAATATAACGTGTTATCATTTTAGGGAGCAGGAGGCGGATCAGGCACGTGATATCGTAATATATCTTTGGGAAGGGGGGGGGGAGGGATTGTCTTTTGATATCGATATCATTTTTGATCCAATCAAATTTGTCTCTTTTTATTTGTAACATGGCATTGATTTAAATTTAAAATAGTATGTTTCCTTTTACTTACCCATCATACGTAGTATAGGGTAAGTCTTGCAATCGTTTTGAAAATAAAAAAAAAATTTTTGACGGATTTACACGTTTCGGACACTGGAGATTCCGAAAAACATATTTTTAGAAAAAAAAATTTTGCCGTCCGTCCGTCTGTGTGTCTGTCTGTCTGTCTGTCTGTAACCGCTCTATCTCTCGAACAAATTAAGATAGAGACTTGAAATTTTGTATGTGCTTAGTATGTAAGAATGGGACGAAGCCTATTTAATATCAGTAACCTCGATTATCCGGAACTATTTTTTTCGGATTCTCGAAAAATTCGTTCTGATGAAAGGTATATAAAAGTTTTCGAATTTTTTATTTTAAGGCGTGGACGTAAAAGGCAATAAATTGACACAAATTTTGCATAAAAAACGAAATCGATCGGATTATTAGTTGTCGAGATATTTCTAATCCTGTTTTTCACATTCTTTGATTTTTCATGACCCTGTATTTCATTCAAATTTCAATTCAAAGATATCTTTTAATTGCAAATGAGATACTTAATTCGATGCAAGAAATCGTTAGTGAATATGATAATTATTTTTAGAGTTATAAGGATGTTTCTTTTATGCAATTCAGTGCTACTTGAATAGTTTGGCGTTTCATACAATTTATCGAAATTGGTTCATCAGAAATTCATTAATAGAGCATGATGATGCGTTAAAAATGCTTAAAAATACGTTTATATTAAATTTTGGAATTTTAATGCATTTTATAAATTGTTTGCATATGTTATGTTTTCATATATTATTTTATGCATAATCCATGATTGGTAAGTATTACGGTGGCCTCCAACGACTAGTTTTTTTTTTTTTTTTTTTTTTTTTTTTTTTTTTTTTTTTTTTACCGGTTATCTATTTTTATTAAAACACAAAATTAATATTAAAGTCACAAAAAATATTATAAATTTATTTAATTTTAAAATATGGAATACACCAAAATTTGGCATTTTTGTTCTTCTTCACATTTGTACGCATATATAATCACGGTTCGAGAAATCACATGTGAAGTGCACTTGAAATGAAAGCTTGTGTTTACTAATAAATAAAAGAGAAAGAGAAAGAATGTTATCCAACAATTTTGTTGGAAAGAATTGTGTGAAACTAATAATAATTTTTACACGAACAACAAAATATTTTATTTAAAAAACTAATTCTATAATCAAAATCTATTATGCTTTATCTCTTGTAATATCTGTTCTACGAAATATTCGTCTGTTCTTATAGATTTTAATTCATTAGATTTATAACGGAATTGTGTGAAAAAAAAAATTATCCTGGGAACAATAACATTTTTTTTAGAGAATCAATCTAGATACTCAAAATCTATTATCTTTCATCCTTTGTAATATTTAATCTACGAACTCTTCGATATTCCTCGAAATCGTTCGATGTTGTTAGCGAAGAATCAAGCGAACAAATAACAATTACGTTCAGTCGACACTATATACCCAGCACCCATTTTTTTTCGAAGAACAATTTACTCTTCTTCACTGACTGACAACCATGTTACGTATTTTTCTAAGAGATCAGATAGACAGACACCTTTCTGGGGACCGACTTCTTGTTAGCTCCGATCCTCGACAATTAAATGTAGCACGGTACAGTGGAATTCTCTCTCTTAAGGGTTATTCGAAAAAACGCTTTTCCACTTTCGACAGCTCGAAATTTTCCGATACAATTTCAGACACATTTTCAAAAGTAGAAACATGAAACTTGCTGAGGAGATTTTTGAAGAGACGTATCAGGTGCCGTGTGATGTCATTTTACGCTCAATTCATTAGAATTTGTTTAGAAAAAGAATTACCTTCTCAATATGACACTTTTTTTCGTTCACAGATCTCCTGCTTCGGAAAAATCGGTTCAAAATGCCGTTTTTGATTGCTTTTTTTGCAATATTTTCTGCAATTATCAAAGAATCGACAATCACGGCACCTTGTGTACTTTCTAAATAAGACAATTTGCCAGTTTGGTGCATATGAGAGCAAAAATGAATTCAAAAATAAATCAGAAAATAAGCAGTTTGAATCGAAATACACCCTTAATTGACTTTGATTGAAACGGACTGAGTTGTGGGTAGTTTGTTCATTGAAAGAAACAGCTGCAGAGAGTTATATTCAGAAAAAGGCTATTTTCCTGGGAAGGTTACGTACTTATTCTCAGTACCTATAGGGAGAAAAGAGAGAACAAGCATGTTATTATCATCGTTATTATTGTTTTTTATTTTAACTCCTTCGGGACGAGTGTCCTTTACAGAATTTTCAGTATTGTTTATCACCGGTTTTCCAAAACTGAAATCTTTGCCTAATTGAATTGGGAAAATGCGGGGATTAAATGAGGAAAATTTACAGTAAAAATTTACCGGTGAGATTAATCAATTCTCAATTCTGAACACCTTATGCGACACGTATACTGTCGCTCGTTCCCAAGGCGTTAAAAAGTTAGAAATTGCAAGTCAAGCGTAGGACTTGCGTTCTTACTATAACGAAATTTAAAAAATCACATATGGATGTAATAGTATACAGTATAATAGCTGAAATATTTTGCGTGTCCCTGTAAATACAGAATGCTATTTACAGAATGCTAAAGCCACATAAATGAAGCTACAAAATATTCTTGGTACTTTTATGTTACATTAGCTCAAATATCGCCAATAGCATTTTAACTCACTAATTTGATGTTAAAAACAGAGAGAGAGAGAGAGAGAGAGAGGGAGAAAAGAAGTGTAAGTCATGAACTTTGAAAATCTCCGTTTTAAATTAAAGATATGTATTTTGATTAAAATGATTGAAAGGATTACATTTTAAATGAGATTAATGAAAAACGACAAAAAATGTCACGTAAACAATGTTTGGCTATTTATCACTTTCGCCTGGCTAAATTAAAATACATAAAAATTGATTTCTACATCAAAATCTTCCGATTTGGCGAAGGATTAAGAACGTAAATTAAATTGTGATTGAAAGTAAAGTGATGCAATTCTTAGCATATATTTATTTAACGGAGACCAAACTGGTCGCCCAGCGCGGCTAGTTTATTAAATAATCATACAAATCTTCTAATGTCAAAAATCCACGAAGAATACTTTTTAAATATTTAGTTAAGTTTTAAAATGAGTAGCATTAATGAAAACGAAATTTGAGCTAATTCCGCCCGAACAAGATAATCAGGAATCCTTTGGGACATCTTTCCCCGATCTTTAAAAGTATAATCTAAGCACAATATTTTAGAATTCTCCTGTTAATTGCATTAACATTGAAGCAGGCGAAATTGTGGGTTGTTAGTTCTTCGAAGCCAATAGTTGCAGCGATATATTTAGAGAAAGGCATAGTCTTTTAGGAACGTTACATATTCTTAGTAACTTATCGAGAGAATAAGAATGCGATTGTTCTCATTTGAGGAATTAGTTTCGTACCAGTTTGCTGTATCAGGAAAATATTTGGATTCAATGAATTATTGTTATAGTTTAATACAGATGAACGGAGGTTTAAAATGGAAATGTATTTGTCTGAAAACTGTATTAGGGACTAAAGGTTATGCATATGTATCGTTAGCATTTTAGGAGGAGGGGGAGTCTGAGACATGGCATCCTGAGGTATCTCTAGAGAAAGAGGTGCGGGAGTGTTTTTTCATATCGATATCATTTTTTGAGCCAGCCAAATTATCTCTTTTTATTAATAAGATGGTCTTTACATCAAAATAGTATAACTTTTTTTATTATTAAAATCACTAAATTATCATAAAATTGTTTAATTCCAAAATATGGAATACCTAAACGTTTGATATTCCTATTCTTCTTCATATATGTAGATATATATAATCGCTGTTCGAGAGACCATATGCGAAGTATATTTGAAATAAATATTCTGTTCACTAACAAATAAAAGAGAAAGAGAAAGAATGTTATCCACCTGTTTTGATCATAAGAGCTTTTATCTTTCTCCAATCCTTCCTCTGTGCGGAGCAAATGTATCGAAAAACTATTACAAAATACTTTATAATGATAACTATTTTTTAAGTGTTATTTGATATAAAGTTATTTCATATGAAAAAGTGATATTTTATTTATTTCTCTTCATTTAAATCGATAAAGTATGAGAAAAAAAGGTTTAACCGTTTTTGTATGTCACTCCAAAAAAAAAAAAAAAAAAAAAAAAAAAAAAGACTTTGATAACTATATTATTACGGGGGAGGGAGGCGGGGTTCAAGTGATGATAACATATGACATCAGAAATAATGATAGGGTCCAAAATTTACCAAAAAGTTGGAAACTTTATTTTTGCGCAGCTCTCTACAAATTAAATAGGATATTAAGTATCAGTCAAAATTTAAAAGTTGACTATACTAAAAAATAAAATAAAATATCGCGTTCGCCTATTTGAATAGTCAGTCACTTTTTGAATACCTTAACTAGAAATATAGATGACCGAACTATGTGAATAAGGTAAACAATTAAGCTGAATAGATAAAATAATCTAGAATTTCTAGTCTCTCACTTTCTAGGTTTCACGTTTCAGTAGCGAAAACTTATCACTTGTTTTCGAGAATAGCTTCATAAACTAGAATTATAGTTAATAAAATTTCTTGTGTTCACATCCATTTCCAGAGATTTTTAAATAAATTTGATAACGAGACTATAGAAAAATGCTCTTGACTTCTAGTAGGAAATTCTAGAACGCTCTAGCAAAGGGGTAAAAAATGTATAAGGATAACATCAGTATTGAATTCAGACAATTTTCTCCTGTAGGGACATTCGTGGCTCCGGGAAGGAGAGGGGGGATTACAGAGTTCCTGGGGGAAATTGCACTTTTTGGCCATTGAAAATACAAAATTTAAAATTTTCCGGGAGGGACATTTGATGCTCCGGGGGTGGAAGGGGGGGAAATTGCACTTTTTGACGATTGAAAATACAAAATCTGAAAATTTCTGGGAGAAGATTTCTTTGGTCCGAAAGGGGGAAATGTCGCCGTCCCCCGGCCATCCCTTGAAATCAACACTAGATGACACGGAACTATTATTTCTAGAGCTACAATTAAGATTCTAGGTGCCAGAACTATATACTTTTTTCTCAGTGTGTTGTTGAAAATAAAAATTCTGCGCTAACAATTTTTAATGCTCATTTGTTGTTAAAAATTATTACAATTTGTAGGATTCTATATCAAAATTTATCAACTCTTTTTGCGGAATAAAAGGCGAGGTTTTAACGTTGTCAAACAAAGCGGCTTGATATAGATTGTGCAACTTGTTTAAATGAAATTCTTGAAGAATTTAGTAAGAGATTTATTTTGAAATTATCACACTTTTAAAATTTTTGGCTAACTTTGTGAGAGAGTGTCCCTTTGTAATAAAGGCACTCTGGTGTTTTGAATGAGATCGTGACGTCAATGTTCTAACATGTGTGGCGCAAAAACGACATCTGTCCTTTATGCAACTCTAATTTTCCGAAATGTGTATGGCGCCCTCGATCTACAGTTAACTGAGGTTTCATGAATTTTTATGCAAATTTCTAGCTCCGTCTTCAGTTTGCAAAGTATAAAAGCCCGGTTGTGAGTTGGAGTATGTGTGGTGTGGTGACTTGGATGAGCCTCCAGCGACGAATTGTAGAGCTGACATGTGAAGGTAGAAAGCATCAGTACCAAATTTCGGTAAGAGTTAGTCAGAATAATTTCTCACTTTGTTGTGTTTAAAATAAAGATATTTGTGCAGCCACGGGCTGTTTATTTACAGGTTAAGTCAAAGTAGTCCGCGACCTGAAGAGCAGAACCGAATTGGTGATTTGAGCCGGACTTCGTTGCAATGTGAGTACAAGCTAAGGTTTATTCTCATAGTAGTTTGTTTAATTGTCAAAATTACCGAACTTTGCTCCACTCCCCGTTCCCCAAAGACAGTAAATAAAAGTTTTACGTTTTAATTCCACTCCGAATATGTCTTCATTTGACCGACACGTCACTACTTGGCCGCTTCAACTTATGTTTCCGTTAAAACACATTTAATAACAAAACGTTTGAAACATTCGTGCAAAACTTCTTAAAACCTTAATTTGGTCGACACTACTATTGTCATTGCATCTGTGCAACATCAACGCAAGTATTGTAAATTTATTTAAAAAAAAATGCTCAAATATTAAATTTTCTTTTCTAATAATTACATTGTTACATTATTCTTCACAACAAAACTTAACAAGTCTTTTAACTTTATTCACCCCTATTAAAAATTATTTATTAAAAATGTCGCTTAAACAAGGTAATAAAAATAAAATTTTGATCCGAAATCCTCCACCGAAATATTTCTCTGTCAACGGCCTTGAAAGGCTATTTTATTCAGACGGAAATACATGCTGGCTAATGTTAATCTTATAGGAGAAACTTTTTAAAGTCTCATTTGCTTTTCAATACTTTCAATATTTTTTCTGTTGCATTGATAAATGAGGACGACAATTTACAACGAATGATTTACAACGGTCATTTTTTTTTTCTTTTCCGATTTTGTTTGCAGATTTTTTTAGGATGCTTAGGGAGCACATATTTTCAGAACCTGACTTCGAAAAAAAAAAAAAAAAAAAAAAAAAAAAAGTTCTTAGATATCCAATCTACATATTAAAAGAAAAAAAAAGTTTAAAAATATAGAAATGCAAACGAGACTTTTCTTTAAACATTTCTCTCATAGAATTAAGGGTGTTCTTAACTGATCCGCTCAACAAGCGAAAAACGTTTTGGCACATTTACGAATTCATTTTTTAACAGAAAGTTATAAAATTTTAATGCCTGACTATGAAAGCGATTTCGAATTGAACTTATTTTTCCATTTTATGATAATTAAATTGCTTATCGAGTTATAAGCTATTTCGATGACGCAATCACCCGTTTTTCTTCTCTTTTTCTGCTCTCCTATTCTGCTCCGGTTTTTCTGCTTTCGTCGGGAAATATGCTCAAAAGTGTCAACTTTGAAGGTTTGTTATGAAAAATCTATTGTGTTTTTTAAAAAACAAAAGAATGAGTGCAATTAGACAGTTTCTGAATAACAACACCTGCTGTTTTCATGCATTTCCGAACAAAAATAAATTAAAGCATGTGTCACAAATTTGCCCTTTTTGATTTAAGAACACCCTTAATACTAGAGAGCGGATGTTTCCACATGTGTGTGAAGAGATTCTTAATTCTATATTAATAAAAGAAAGTTTTGCTCCGTGTGTTTGTGTTTTGTGTTGTACTTTTAATTTAGCACGTTTCCATATTGAACATGTTTGCTGAACATAACATTGCTTGCTTGAGAATTGGTACAAGCCGAAAAAACCGAAATTTCGTGTTAAAAGCTAACCGATTACTCCTTTCCGGCACGGCATAAATTTGTTTGAAATAATTAACTACAAACAAATTTATAAACAAATTTATTAGAAAATATGATATTGTTTATTATCAGGTACATGAAAAAGAAAATTTTAATTAAATATTCTTGGTGGTAATAAAATTAAAATTATGTGTCCTTTTTTAATGAAACCGCGCCGGAAAGAGTTACATTGTAGAACAAAAATTAAAACATTTCCTAAAATTACGGATAGTAAAAAAGACTTTTCTTTCAGAAATTCTTCTTACTTATAAGTACTTCTTACTTATAGATAAAGGGTTAACCTTTATCTATCGACGGTACTTATAAATACCATTAAAATTACTTATGCTAAAATTCTTTTAATACGTCAAATAGTTGTAATACTGTTTAGAAAGGGTTACAAATACATTACTTTGTTTCAAAAGCTTTATTGGTTACACAAAAACAAAAATATTTTTTAAAGGATGATTTATTTTGCCCTTCTATCTTTTCAGCTTTCTTGGCGCTCAGAGGGAGGGATGGAGATTTTTCAATTCGGAAATATTTCTATATTTATATTGGAAGCAGATCATATTTGTACAATTTATAATTCTCCAAAATACCAAGAAAACAATTTATAATAAAATATTTGAGTAGGGTTATAAATATTGCACAAAATCCTTGTAAATTCATATTTAATTAATCCTTATAAATCTTTTAATGCTTTTTTAAAATCCTTAAAAATTTTATAAATGATTGTGTAAATCTTTTAATTTAGGTTAAACAATTTACGTAAAATGTTTTAGAATGTAAAATTTTCATGAATTCATAATTTGATAGATACATGGTTAAACTTCGAAAAACCGATGTTTTTTGAGGATTTTGTAAGATAAAGGAATTCGGAACTTGTTATATTATATTTTCATAAACTATATTTAACTTCGTAACATTTTCGAAAATTTTCATCTGCATTGTGCAATGATCGTCAGACTTGTCATTAAGATAATTATTTTCATCAGCAATATTGAGATAAGTGATTATTTTGCTAAAAGTTTTATTATAATTTAAAATGTGCTTATTTTACTAAGTAAAAGTCACATTTTGTTTTATTTCCGCTGCCTGAGAGTTAACGGAAGTTAAAAGAATTTCTCCTAATTAAGTTAGTTTTGGTCGTACAGAAGAACATAATTATTAATTAAAATAGCAAATAAAGCCTTTGTGCAAAAATGTTTAAAGATAGAAAACCAACGATTATAAATGCACAAATAAAGTAAGAAAAGGTAGCAAACAGCCGTTTCGAATCTACTATGGAGATTCTTCATCAGTGCAAAATTCAGCGAGCTAGAAAAAGCAAAACTGAGCAAAGAGACAGAGTGACGCCGGCTTATATACCCGCTACAGAAACGATCACGCCTAAAGGAAAGCAGCCAATGAGAAGAGAGCAGCCTAACAACTGGGTGGACAAGTAGCGACATCTACCGGAGAATAAACAAAACAAAAACTAAAAAGCGAGGGGGGGAAAAGTTTTAAATTAAATTAAAGAAAAAAAAATCCAAAATCAGTCAGCAAGTTGCTAAAATTTTAAAAAGGTTCGATTTCAATGTTATTTTTTCTCCTGTTAATAAAATTTCCTTTTCAAATCTTAAGCATCCCATTGATCGCTTAGATAGCTGGGGTATTTATCAAATTTCTTGCCAATGTGGCCTTTCTTATAATGGTCAGACTAAACGTGCTCTCAGATTTCGTTTAACGGAACATAAAAGGTATATCAAAAATCAAGAGCTTAAACGCTCTTCCGTTGCTCAACATTGTTGGTCTTTACAACATAAGTTTAACTTTTCTTCAGCTACAATCATCCAAAAGTGTCCTTCTATTCTTGATCTTAATTTTTGGGAAGTGGTTGTATTGACATTAGAAGAAGTTTTGTCGGTCGAAAAATGTTACATGGCCTATAAACTTGCTGCATCGTGGGTGAAACAAATAACGTCAGCACTGAATTACATGCATAAAAAAGAACTGAGTTTCTTGAATCTGAAATTGAGGAGCGTGGTGATATGTAAGGATGATAAAATCAAGCTTTTTGGATTTCATCACTTGAGCAAAATTTGTGAATTCACAACAGGGTAAGTATTGTATATGCAATTTTTTTTAAATTTCATTGATCTAGGCAAATTAATCGTTTTTAAATACAACTTTAAGTCTTAATTTTAACTATGAGTACATGGGATTTACGGGTGCTTTTAATTACTTAGCGAATAAACTTCATACCTCATATAGGCTGTCGTAAACTAGGCAATCACCTTAAAATTCAGTAATAAAAAATACTGGAGATCTAAGTAATTTTATATGAGTTGAACACATATGTGTCGACATGGGCTTTTAGTTTTAATCAGTAGCGTAGCTATGTTTTTTGGCGCCCGGGGCCAGCAAGAAATTTTGCGCCCCCACCCCAATATAGATATATAACAATTTCTCTCAATTTGGCGCCCCTAGGCCTCGACGCCCGGGGCGGACGACCCCCTTGCCCCCCTTTAGCTACGCCACTGGTTTTAATTCTTTTTTTACAAAGTTGTATTTATTACAAAGTTGCATTTAAGATACAAAGCTGCTTAATATGTAAAAATATACCAATGAAAACTCTACTACTTTTTCATCCCAGTACAAAGAACATTAAGATTTACATACAAAATACAAAAAGTATATCTCGATTATAAAGTAAATTTATTGAGGTAGACAGTTAATTTTTCCAATGTATACAGTAAAATAAGTATTTAATGTAATGTTAAATTTTTTTACTACCCTTTTTTATGCAATAGTTCAATAGAATGCCATTAAAAATGTGTAATTGAATATGCATTCCTTTAAAATGTATGTATCTTCCCGCACTAAATATGTTGAAAAAAAAAAATACCAGAACTTTTTTTTGGAGTAATTTTTGCCATTAAATGACATACATGAATTTAGTTTTATAATTGTCTAAATATTAAAATTTGTTGCATTTTTAAACATTCAACATAAACACTAATTTTAATTAAATATTTTTATTGAAATATCGTAAGAAAATAATTTGTTTTCTTTATGCATATTACAATTTTTTTATCCGACACTGTTTGTTGGAATTAGAAAACAACAAGTCGGAAATTTCGCCGATTTGTTGAATGATTGCCGATTTTTGATAAAGGCTTAATATTGAAAAAATGGCAATCAAAAACGGGATTTTGAATGGTTTTTTCCGAAGCGGGCGATATGTGAACCAAAAAAAGGGTCATGCTGAGAACGTAATTGTTTTTAAATCAAATTCTAATGAATTGAGCGTAAAATGACATCACACGGCACCTTATACATCTCTTCAAAAATCCCCTCAGCAATTTTCATGTTTCTACTTTTAAAAATGTGTCCGAAATTGTATCGGAAAATTTCGAGCTGTTGAAGTTGAAAAAGCGTTTTTTCGAGTACACCCTTAAAAAAATTTCTTAAGAATTTTTTTAACTTTACAGCTTTTTTTATTTATAGTGAAAATATGTATCTATACATGAATTTTTTCGGTTACCGTTGCATAAAATCAATCGCTGTAATGAGGATTGTTAATTAGTGTCTTAATAATATTACTGCCGCTTTTGTATAAAAAGGTGCGAGGAGTGAAATAAAGATGCAGGAATACTTCTATTCAATTAGATTCCATTTTAAATCCTTCTATGAATACATCTCTTCATTCATAGCTATATCGTGTGATTACATAAAGCAGTAAACAAATATACCTGTATAACGCGCATCCAGGGTTTTTGCCCTGAATTTTGGAAGAAAAAGTGCGCGTTATACACGAATAAATACGGTATTATAGATATTTACTGAATTACTTCGAATGCCCTCCTTCCTTAATGCACAATTATCAATCACAAACCACAATTATTTTTTCTTTATTCAGGTATGATGTTCCTGATCTATTCAAGCCCCCTGAATCGTATTCAGCTGACGGCCGTAAGCTGGAAGGAAAAGCATTTGATCTGTGATGTTTGGGAGTTCTTTCCGTCGAAGTTTTCACTGGCGGTTACCTGACAAGGAACATGCCGGATGAAGTTTGTTGTTGGAGTGACGTTATCTATCCACAGATGTTTAAAATTTTGAAGGTAAATGCGATAAACTATAGCTGCCAATCATACACTGTAAAAAAATCTGTAATTTTTACAGAAAAAAAATTTACTTTTTACAGTTTTAAATAAAAACAGTTTTGTTCTGCAAAAGAAAGGGAATTTCAAAATTTTTACAGAAACAAGCTGTATTTTTTACAGAAAATAACTGTTTTAATGGAAAATTACAGATATTTTCTGTAAATAAAACGGTTTTAAAATGGCGCCAAAATTGGCAGTTTTTTCTGTCAATTTGAGGAATTTTTTTTTCGTTTTAACAGTGTATGTAGGATTGTGTCGACTGGATAAATTTAAATAAGAGTGATTCAATTATTGATATTTTTTCATCAAATTAACCCTTTCACGAGCAGATGTTTGTCTATGAAACCACAAAACTTTAATTGAAATATCACTTTTTCTTTCATAAAAAAAATTATGAAATCTTTTAGATTTTTAAATTACGCGATTTTAAAAAATTCACCTTTTATACGTATATAAACATTTGAATAAACAATTTTATTTTACTCGAGAGAGGTGTAACGAAAAATTAAAAACAAATATTATTATAATATTTGTTTTTAATTTTTCGTTACACCTCTCTCAAATAAAATAAAATTGTTTATTCAAATGTTCATCACTTTTTCTTATTTGCAAACAAACTTGTTTTGTTTGTTGATCGGTAATTTCTGGTGTCATTTATTTATTTTAACATTTTAGCAATGGAAGTACTTTGTTCGTGAAAGGACTAAACCATATGTATACCACATAAAAAGAAAATCTATTTTTAATATTTTTTCCCAAAGGTGACATATTTCAAGAAGTGTATATAAAAAAATAGAAGTTAAACATATTAATTTCCCGAGGAGAAATTTTAAATATAAGAATGCATCAAACGCCCGTAGACTTAACATTAGGAAGGGGAATTCGGAAAGTGAGTGACCATCAGCCTTAAGTAAATATTTTTGGTCGCCATTTGTCATATTGCACACTAAAGGAAAAAAAAAAAAAAAAAAAAAAAAAAAAAAAAAGATGTTTTATAAACTACAAAAATGTACTATAATCACGAACGAAAATTTCCGATAACCGCTTCTATGTCCCCCAATATTCCGAAAAACATTCCTTTATCTTTAGAAATCTCAGAAATCAATTATTGTTTCTAAATTTAAAGCAGAACTCATAAAAATAAATTTTATTAGCTGGTCATAATTTTCGGAAACGTTTCCGAGTTGCTTTTATTCTGCTTTAAGAGTCCGCACTACTCATTGAAAAAGACCCGGATGATAATGTTAAGTCTATAGGAGCGGTCTTTTCAAATATCTCTCTCAAATTTTAATATTTTTAGAGGATTTTTTTTTGCATAGAATAGCTGAGGACGATTTACAACCGGGCTAGTTTTTACTTTTTTAATTTTGGTTTTAGATATTTTTTTAATTACTTTAACTTTCGAAACCGGTTTGAACCGGTTCTGAAATTATCATAATATAAAAAACATGTAACCAAAACCGAAAAAGTAAAAACTTACCCGGTTGTAGATCGTCCTCAGCTATCCTATGCAAAAAAAAATCCTCTAAAAATATTAAAATTTGAGAGAGATATTTGAAAAGACCGCCCCTAAAAACTTAACATTATCACCCGGGTCTTTTAATCGAGTAGTGTGGGCTCTTATCAGTTCTCTCTATACGGAAAGTCGCTTTTTTGGATGCTATTAGATCTCAACTAAACATTTTAAGTTGAATAAATGAAACTGCATGCAATTGTAACAGGAAAATGTTCATTTTAATGTTAATATTAATTCTGTTTATTCTATATGTTTCTTTTATTTAAACAGGTTCGCCGAACATGAAACTACTTAACTGAGATCACATTAAATCTGAAAAATCGGTTTTATGGATACATAAAATCGATTAATGCACTGCAAAAGCTACTTGGAAGCGTTTTTGAAAACTATTTTCAGCTAATAATTTATTTTTATAAATTCTTCTTTAAATTTCAAAGATGAATGTATATCATCCATTCGCTCAGTTGGAAATATTTAATTCGTATGATTACTTTACCAATCAGTTTGATTGTGTTAAAAAATGTAACTTATCTGCGTACCCATCGTACTATGGCGTTCCTTTACCTGAGATTTATTCTGTTGAGCTGTCTAAATGACAGACCAGATGTTATGACCTACAATGTCGTGCCCAGTTAGCTTAAACGGTAAAGCATTGACTTTGTAAGCCAAGTATCTGGGTTTGATTCCCGGCGTGGGCAATTTTTCGCTCAGTTGGAAATATTCAATTCTATATATATATTTTTTTTTTGGTTTAAAATTTTCTTAAATTTACATAAGGTGAGGCAATTTTGTAAAACGATTCTTCTTTTTCTCTTTTACAGAAAAATAAATTCAATACGAAATTAAATTCCTCCAATAAGCTTATCATGATAATGAAATTTTTAATAAATTTTAATACATTTCTTAAATGTTAGAAAAAAAAACAATTTTAAGAAAAAAAAATAAAAATCTAAAATACAAAAAATGTGCCAGTTTAAGGTCTGTTCCTGAAAGAAAAGCATTATTAAATTAATTTTTTTGGTTTACATTTTTCTTAAATTTACATTGGGAAATGCAATTTTATAAAACGAATCTTCTTCTTCTTCTTCTTCTTTTTTTTTTTTTTTTTTTTTTCTTTTACAGAAAAGTAAGTTCAATAAAGAATGCCGATTTGCTTTATCCAACAGTAAGCCAGGAAAGAATACGATGAAGCTGATGAGAAATTTCTCCAGAAGTTGTCTTCGAATTTCACCAGAATCGAGGCCATCCACTGAAATCCTTTTGCACCATAAGCTTTTTGAGGAGGCAGGAATGCTATCGGAGAAGGATGAAATATGGAAAAAAGAACTGAAAGCGGAGGCCATGGTACAGAAAATAAGGGATATGAATTTTCTCTATGAAAGTATTGAGTCAGTCACACGTAATGCTGATATCCAAACAGACTGGTAGCGCATTAAGAGTGAAGCTATAGATAATGAAGATTCTACGGACAGTAAACAAGGAAATGATGATTTAGAAAGTGAAGTGGATGAAGTTTTAGTGGAAGAAATACTACCAAACAATGGAGAGAATTTTGTTGAAGATAATAATATGTTTTCAAACCAGATTTCGCCTCTATTGAAGACTGAATCTTCAGATAATTTATTATTAGTACAAGAAATGTTTGGCCGAATAGTAGTAGACAACTGCCGAGAGAATCTGACATGCACAGGGAAACTTTTGTGAAAACCACGAGAAATGTTGTTGATTTTAAAAGAAAAGATAAAGATGATGGTGTATATTCAGAAAATGATGATGATGTGAAACCTACGAAGTCCTCCTCTCGAATGAACAGTCTCGGTTTCAAGATCGCATCTAAAGTGTTTTCCTATTTCATATAAATGACAAACGATCCGATTTAAGACATAACTGACATCTTATGAAACTTTATATTATATATTTATATTATTCTTCTATTTATATTTCTATTACTTAATATCTTACATTTATATTATTTTCATATTTACATTTATCGTGTTTATATCCTATAATTTTATATTTCTATTACATTCAAAAACAAAAAGAATATTTGAATTCAGTGAAATATTGAAAAAATTATGAAAATTATGTTGACTAAAATAAAAGTTTTGCATGAATTTGTAGTCTTTATAGTCTAAATTTGCATTAAAATTTTTTTGTTATAATTTACAACTAATTTTTACTCATTACATATTTGTCCAGAAAATAAAAAAATAATAAAGTTGTGCTTTTTGACCATTAAAAGTATAAATTCTCAAATTTTCCGAAAGGGAGAGGGGGGTTCAATATGCTGGGGGAATGTCCCTCCCGGACCACCTGAATTCAACACTAGGCATGGGAGGAGGATTTTCTCCAACTCTGCATCTGTTCACAAAGTTTGTGACACATCGCACTAATAAATTTGAAGGCTTTTTACTTAATTTTTTTTTTCTCATTAAAAAATTATTTCTCATCTTTTACCGCCAAAATTACTATCCGATATTCGGAATATCCGTTATTCAGAAATTAAACATGCAAAAATTTAGGTTTTGGGAGTAAAGATTGGAAAGTTGTCCGCTAAATAGAAGTGTCTGCTATTCGGGAGTGTCCATTATGGAGTTTTTAGCATATATGATTATAAATTTTTATTTAGAGTATTTTTTTATTTTAATGTAAAGATGTATTTAAATAATAAAAAAAATTTGAGAGTTTCAATACTATAATTACCTAAATATATATAAATATATATAACCATTAATTGTAAAAAGAATATATAAATAATTGAATTTAATACTAAATTACCACATTGAAACATGAGAAAAAAAAACTCAATATGAATACAATCGAGACTTGCAGAACCAAAACAGCCCAGAATACTTTGGAACTACAA
This sequence comes from Maratus speculifer, assembly GCA_964019185.1. Classification (NCBI taxonomy): domain Eukaryota; kingdom Metazoa; phylum Arthropoda; class Arachnida; order Araneae; family Salticidae; genus Maratus; species Maratus speculifer. The sequence continues at coordinate 354,367,557 of OZ025294.1, forward strand.
ATTTAGTGTGTGGTTCCATCTTCGTATTAGACATCAAAAGGCAAAATAATATAAATTTGGTTCACAACATACATATATACAAAATAAAACAGAGAAAAAATTTAAATAAATAATAATAACATTATTAAAATGGATAGATAGAGGGAAAACATACCAGACACTATAAAATGATGTAGCAAAAAATCATTTAAGGGCGTTCTTAAATCAAAAAAGGGCAACTTTGTGATACAGTTTTAATTTATTTTTGTTCGGCAATGCATGAAAATAGCAGGTGTTGTAGTTGTTACTCAGAAACAGTTTAATTGCACTTCTGTTTTTTAAAAAACACAATAGATCTTTCATAGCAAGCCTTCAAAGTTGACGTGTTTGAGCACATTTCCCGACAAAAGCAGAAAAAAAAAGAAGAAAAAAATAGTTTTAGTTTTTCGTATTTTTTTCTATTTTAATGCACTATATTAAAGAGGCATTAATTGAAACAAATTTCAGCATCCTCTTCCTAACCCCCCCCCCCCCAAAATGTATATATATTGTTGCAGCGTATATAGGGTTCTTTCGATCTTATGGTTAGACAACTTCAAACTCTTTTCTCTTAGAAAAGTAGAAAATAATTTATTTACAGATCTTCAGAACAACAGAGTCTTCGAAACTCACAAATATTACAAGATATTCCAAAATAACTGTTTAAATCTATCGAACAAGTACAAATATAGGTCGCAGAGACTCTTTATACAATGTCTCAACACTATATCACATTCAAAACAACGTAGATAAAACTCAATACATCAAGCAAACTTGCTTGGACAATCTCTAGTAGCTCACTCAATGACTGACTGGTAAATAATAACAACAGCAGCTCGTATCGCTCTCCTTATATAGGTTCGCAGCATGCGGCGAAGTTTCTACAACCTTCCAGAAAAACCTGGAAAACCACGGAACAACATTCAATGTATCAGTAGACCTAAGGGGGGTTACCATAAATAGGGAAGGGTTACCATCGCCAACAATCGCGAAGTTTGTCGCCAACTTGGCGATATATCGCCAAATTTGGCGACCAAAATTAGTCGCCAAAAGTGACGCCAACTTGGCGATATCTCTAATATTTCGTTAATCTGCCGTAGACATACACTGAAAATAATAGACAAGTTTGCTTGATAACAGAGACAATGTAACAAAAACTAATATTAGTAAAGAAATGGAGCTTAATAAGATAATTTACATCATTTTACAGTACAAACAGTAACTATTTACAAAATTCGTAGTAACAATATATATATTAAGCAAAGAGAAATAAATTTGAAACCCTTAGAGATTAAAATATTAATAATAATTTCTTTTTATCATTGAATGTGCTGCTAAATCAATTTTTTGTTGGCTTATCACTTTTCTCTTATACTATTTTTTTTTCTTTAAGACTGTTCTTAAATCAAAAAGGGCAACTTTGTGACATATGCTTTAACTTATTTTTGTTCGGAAATGCATGAAAATAACGGGGGTTGTTATTCAGAAACTGTCTTCTGTTAAAAAAAAAAAAAAAAAAAAAAAAAAAAAAAAATAGATCTTTCATAACAAGCCTTCAAAGTTGACGTTTTTGAGCACATTTCCCGACGAAAGCAGAAAAACCGGTCGAAAAGAAAGCGAAAAGCGGGTGATCACGTGATCGAAATAGCTTAGAACAGAATAGGTAATTTAATCATCATAAAATGGAAAAATAAGTTCGATTCGAAATCGCTTCCATAGTCAGGCATTCCAATTTTATAGCTTTCTGTTAAAAAATGAATTTGTAAATGTGCCAAAATGTTTTGTGTTTCTTGAGCGGAGCAGTTGAGAACACCCTTAATTTGACAATACTAACCTAAATTCAATATCTTAATATAAGATAAAAGAAGGCATAAAGTAGATAATTATTAATATATGCATATCATGCACTTAGAAGTAATATTTTAGGTATTGTCCAAACTGTTAAAAGTTGTATTGGAATTAAACTTTAACATTAATTATTAAATTATATTAATAGATTTAATTAATATAACTATGTAACCCAAACACACTACTTTAACACGCATATGTGTTAAGTGAATATCTAGTATAAAATGTATTGCAATTTAGCAAATACCTCTCGACCCTCAAGTTTTTTTTTTTTTTTTTTTTCTTTTTTTAATAACCATTGCGTATTATTCAGACAACACCATCCTCCTCCGTACTCTAACATCTACTCACTCAGCCATCCTATTATATATTTTTTATATTGATTTTTTATTTAAAATTTTTTATATTATTATTATTATGTTTGAATATTTTTTATACATTTTTTACACAATGTGTTACTTATTATTATGATCATGTAATAACTAATTGTATATTAAAGAATATATGATTTTTTTAGGAAATCCATTATTTAGTGCATCATAAACTAGCTTTTTAATATTTGCATTAATTAGATGAGAAGAACATAAACATTTTATTCTATATAAGTGATTATGGATTATATTACGATATACAGAATTATGAAGACAGGATTTAAAATTAATAAATATGCCAACTTTGAATTTAAATACATTGCGTTTGTCATATATATCAGTTATTAATTAAAATGAAATTATATATTTATTTACTCATTTGCATCTAAAAGAAGAAATACTAAAAGCCTTCGATATAAAGAAGAAAATTCCTGTTGTTCAAAAATGTTACAGATGTTGCAATCCAGATACTTACAAAAATAGTGAAAATTTGTATGAGCAGCGTATCTCTCTAATCTAAAAAACAAAAAAATAAGTAGCTAACGCATTTAAATGACTGATAATAATTTTTTGTGACTTAGGATATTTCTTTGCTAATATTAAGAAAATTATTGCACATAAAAATATGAAAATTAGTGGTATTATAGAGAAATTTTCTATAAATTCGCTGATGCAGACAGTTTTTAAATAATTACATTAAGATATATTTAATGTTAAAATTGGTCAAAGTCGTTCGATCAAAAAAGTTTTATAGGAGTAAAAACTATACTTGGAAATTTAAACTTTTTTTTTTTTTTTTTTTTTTAATTTGACTCATTTTTTGAGGATTTGTTTCCATTTTAAATTCAAATTTTCTACATTTTGAAAGAGTTTTTTTTACATATTTTAGAAAAGGTTGTTATTTTAATTTGTTGCCAAAGTTCAAATAATAATATTTCTTTCGAATTAAAACATATTTACACGCGACTATCACAAGCAGAAAAAAAAACTTTCAAATGAGAATCAAATAATTACAAGTTAATGGCGAGAAAATGTTGAAAATTAGCCATAAAACTATATTTAGATGTGAACATTAAGAGAGAAAAAAAATATTAAAATAATGAATTCATAAAAATGCATTTAAAAATGATTCATATTTTATGTCATATTTAAAATAGCCAAAGAGATGTAAATTGAATGAATGAATTTAAATGTTTATATTCATATGTAAATATAGTTTTATGGTGTAATTTTCAATTCCCCCCCCCCCCCCCGTATTTAATTCTCAATTGAAAGAAATTACAAGGAGTGGAAATTTGTGAAATGACTAAGTAATACTTAAATTATAAATTAAAATGCCCAAACAATGTTTCAAAACAGTTAAAAAAAAACATATTTAGCCGAGAAATTTTCTTCATATTTTTATATGATCATTTTAAGTATTGGGTCATTCCATGTCAATTCAACCAGACCTTGTAACCCGACCCACAGGGATTTTGATGAAACTTTGTGTACACACTAATTCTATCATGAAATGATTCCATCAGAAATATTTCCTTCCTAGACCTCATAGTTTGTGAGATATGGGGGGTCCAATTCTTGGGGTTTTCTCAAATCGCACATTTCTGATTCTGTATTTTGAGATTGCAGTTCCATCTTCAAAAAATTGTCTCTCTGGATCTAAAACATGAATCATCTTAAAAATTTCACTGTAAGAATATAAATAGATGCAGATTTTAATAAAAAAATATTTAAAAAATTTACTTGTAATATTTAGGATAAAAAAAATTAGCCAAAGTTGAGAGTTATGGTTATTTTTCGAAATTTTTGTGACTTCACGAAAAAGGCTGTACACAAAAAGGCAAATTAAATTTCCAATTTCTTTTTGTTTTAAATAAAAGTTTACACTTTGGACTTTCTATCTATGAAATAAAAATGATGTGTTTCGCATGGCTTATGCAAAAATTTTGGGTACTTTCCAATTAGCCGGATGAATGCTTTATTTTTATATATTACATATGCACACAAAAAAGCAAATTAAATTTCCCATTTCTTTTTGTTTTAAATAAAAGTTTACACTTTGGGCTTTCTTTCTATGAAATAAAAATGATGTCTTTCGCATGGCTTATGCAAAAATTTTGGGTATTTTCCAATTAGCCGGATAAGTGCTTTATTTTTACATATTACATATGCACACAAAAAAGCAAATGAAATTTCCAATTTTTTTTGTTTTAAATAAAAGTTTACACTTTGGGCTTTCTATCTGTGAAATAAAAATTATGTCTCTCACATGGCTTATACAAAAATTTTGGGTACATTCCAATTAGCCGGATGCGTGTTTTATTTTTACATATGTACATATGTATAGATCTATATAAATACAGATACATTATACATGTACATATGTATGTATATATACAATACATTGATATATATATGTATAACACTGGTGCCCGTCTAACCGAAAAGTACCAAATTTTGCCTCGTTTTGAAAATCTGCACCCATTAAGGGGGAAAAAATCTGACTAAGTTTAGCTGTGGTACTTAAATAATTACTGGAGTTTCTATGAGTTACTGAATTTAATGTTATTGGATAGAAAAACAAACTGGAAATTTCATTTGCCTTTTTGTGTAGAGACTTTTTCATAAACTCACAAAATTTCGGAAAAATAATCTCTACTAATTGCCCTAATTGTATTTTAACTTGCTTTTTATGCCGCTTAAATGGATCTCCACATTTATATAATTCATATTTCATTAAGAGCGAAATTCTGTGATGCTCACATATATAAATCAAACGGTTTTCACTTAATTTTTGTTTTATAAATGCAATAGTCCTAACTAATAAAAGTTCTTTTTCTGAATCACAGAGATTATCAATGTAGTCTATTTCTCTGTTATTTGTATAGCTAGTTTTGTGACATTCTAAACCATTTAATATTACAATACTGCCAGCCTGAAGACTAGTAGAAGTTTTAATATCAGGCTCCATATTAAAACAATAAAGCAAAAAAATATTTATACATATCACAAACTATAAAATATTCAAACTATAACAATCAGAATATATTTTTAGTAGCACAGTAAAAGTTAAATCATTCTTCTATGATAAGAAACAACAGAATGACAATAATTTGATTAACTTGATTTCAAAACATCTGCTTTCATACTAACGAACATTACCCTGCCTTTATCAGAAGGTGTTTATACAAGGCAGGTGCAATTAAAGCTTTCAGACTATAGAAACAAATTTAAGTTCTGTTAAATACTTGTGTATTTAAACTTGCCAATATAAATATTTAAACTGATTAAAATTAACCAAGGAAAGGAAATACAAGGTTTTGAACATTTTTTAAACACAAATAATTAATATATAAGCATTCGAAAGAAAGAATGGAAATGTGAGGAGAAAAAATTTCTATTTTATACTGTACAAAAAAATCTGTTTTGAGTTTAATTATTGAAAATAAAAGTAAGAGATTCTTTAGTTTATCAAAAAATGCCCATTATTAAATACCGAAATGAAATATATGGATCATTCACTAAATTTAATGCGGAAACATATTACAGTCAGATTTTTTTTTAATCAGAAAAAACAAAGCCTAAACTTTACTTTGAGAATTAAAAAAAAACATGCATCAAATAACATTAAATTCAATAACTCATAGAAATTCTAGTAATTATTAAGTACCACAGCTAAACTTAGTCAGATTTTTTTCCTCTTAATTGGTGCAGATTCTCAAAACAAGGCAAAATTTGGTACTTTTCGGTTAGACAAAGCACCAGTGTTATACCTATATATATCAATATACTATATATATACATACATATGTACATGTATAATACATCTGCATTTATATAGATCTATACATATGTACATATGTAAAAATAAAACACGCATCCGGCTAATTGGAATGTACCAAAAATTTTTGTATAAGCCATGTGAGAGACATAATTTTTATTTCACAGATAGAAAGCCCAAAGTGTAAACTTTTATTTAAAACAAAAAGAAATTGGAAATTTCATTTGCTTTTTTGTGTGCATATGTAATATCTAAAAATAAAGCACTTATCCGGCTAATTGGAAAGTACCCAAAATTTTTGCATAAGCCATGCGAAAGACATCATTTTTATTTCTTAGATAGAAAGCCCAAAGTGTAAACTTTTATTTAAAACAAAAAGAAATGGGAAATTTCATTTGCTTTTTTGTGTGATTATGTAATATATATAAAAAAAAGCACTCATCCGGCTAATTGGAAAGTACCCAAAATTTTGGCATAAGCCATGCGAAACACATCATTTTTATTTCATAGATAGAAAGCCCAAAGTGTAAACTTTTATTTAAAACAAAAAGAAATTGGAAATTTAATTTGCCTTTTTGTGTACAGCCTTTTTCGTGAAGTCACAAAAATTTCGAAAAATAACCATAACTCTCATCTTTGGCTGACTTTTTTTATCCTAAATATTACGAGTAAATTTTTTAAATATTTTTTATTAAAATCTGCATCTTTTTATCTTTTTACAGTGATATTTTTAGGATGATTCATGTTTCAGATTGAGAGAAACAATTTTTTGAAGATGGAACTGCAATCTCAGAATACAGACTCAGAAATGTGCGATTTGAGAAAAAACTAAGAATTGGACCCCCCATATCTCACAAACTATGAGGTCTGGGAAGGAAAAATTTCTGATGGAATCATTTCATGATAGAATTAATGTGCACACAAAGTTTCATCCAAATCCCTGTGGGTCGGGTTACAAATGGGGGAAAAATTGGTTGAATTGACATGGAATGACCCTATTGTTATTAATTCTAAGACGAAACAAATAATATTTCTTATCAAACAAAAATTGTATATTTACGTGAATATTAAAAAGAGAAAGAAAAATTTAGTAAAAATTACACCACATTTAAACGATAAACTTATAATGCCTTATTTAAAAAAAATTCCTATAGCACGGTTCAAAAAATAATAGGAGGCAAAGACATTGTGTATTTCATTGTTTAATTGATCTTGTTTAGTCAAACATGTAAATAGCCAGTATATGTTTAACAGCAGCTGATTCTACCTTAAAATTTCCCGATGAAAAGGAAATGAAGAAGAACCCATTTGCAGGGAGATCACCAACTAAAATAATAATAATATCTATCTATCTATATATTTATATATGTATAATGTTTCCAAATCTTTGAAAAGACGATTAAATTAGCGTGTTTTTAGAGTTTGTGGTGACACAACGGGGATTGATGAGCGTAGCTCATAGGGGGCAAAATCCCCCTAGTTTTTTTTTTTCTTTAGAAACCTGTATAAGGCAAGATTATAGACTGATTTTAAATTAACCCTTTTAGCATCCTAACCGGGGTTTTCTGTCACAAAATCTTTGAAATCAAGGGCTGATTAATTACAAAACTGATATTAATGTTACTTTTTTGGAGCGCATAAGACAAATAAATGTATAAGGTAGTCATATACAAATTCCCATATAGATATTTTTCATAGGTATTATGTTAGGAATTGTTAAACATAAAGGAAAAAATAGGACAGACGCTTAAAGGGTTAAGGATTGGGAATACTAACAAGGAAGGTCTCCATTGGGGGCATACTTAGAATTTTTCGAAAAAAATACGAATTAAACTACTCATGTAGGTAATTAAGGATCAGTGAAAATTAGCGGCGGAATTACATTATTAGATATGTAAAAAAATAAAATAGTTTGGAATAATTGGCGTGAAAAGCTGAAAGCGACGCGGAATTTGGCAAGCATTGCATTTCCTCGCCAAAAGCAGACGATTTTAACGAAACTGAAAATTGATTTTAATTGACTTCACTGTTAAAAATCTGCAGCATTTACTGCAACGTCACTCCACTACTTTTATAGAATATCTCTCTTCTGACCAATGAGAATGCTCCATAGCACGAAGAATTGACCGTGTCATACACAGTTAAAATTCTGCTGCATTTTGTTGCAACGCACTCCTCCGCTTGTATATAATATCTCTATTCCAACCAATGAGAAAGCTCCATTTCACGGCCAAGTAACCGTTTTCTATACAAGCAATGGAGTGCGTTGCAACAAAATGCAGCAGATTTTTAACAGTGTATTTTTCAATTTGGAACAATTTTAATCAATTTAAATTGTGTTTTAAATGATAAAATTTATTAATTTCATTTTGTTATAAGTACATATAAACGATTATGACTAAATTACACTTAAAGTAAAAATGCAAAACTAAAATTACTTAAACTAAACTTATTTAAACAAATTGAACATAGAAAGTTTTTTCTTTAAAAAGTATTCGAAGCGTAAAAGCGTATTTTTCAAAATTTCGTTTTTTCGCCAACCGGAGATAAATCGCCAAATAAACGAAATTTTTATTATTTTTTTACGGACGTTATAAGGAGGTTCCGCCGAAATTTTTTTTATAAACATATATAACTATATGAGAAGAACATTCTGTAATTTTTTCTGATTTTTCTGAGTATGCCCGTATGGAGACCTTCCTTGTAAGAAAAAAGGTTCGCTACGCTTCAATTTTAGACATTATTCCAATCAGATTTTTTTTCATGTCTATAAATTGCATTAAAAAATAGTGTTGCCGGAATTAAAGTACATTTTTTTCAATATTCCTATTTATGTGTATTTTTCATTTTATGTATGTGTATTTTGCTATACAATTTTAATGAATTTGTGTTGGATTTCTATTTAACGAATTTCTTTATAACAAAGTGTTTACGTGCAACGTTGAGAGTTCGTTAAATGGAGGTTTTACTGTATATGTAATATTAAGAAGTCTTTGAGGCATCCTGTGTAGTATGGCCAAAAATGTCATTCTGAGAAAGATGATTACAAAATTTCGGAAATGCTGCTCCAGCTATAAAGCGAGTAACATTCTAAAGCCCATAATTTCTATTCGAATGAAACAATTATATAAATGTTCAGAAAAGACAGAAGTTTAAGACATATAAATAGATAAATAAATGAATAAAATTTCGAAATAAAATAACTTAGAAATGAAATAACACGTATTATGACCCAATGAGGGATCTATGACTCATTAAAGACATCAGGGTGTTTTTACCACTAAAACTTAAAAAAAAATATGCATATTAATAAGGTAATTTTATAACTGGAAATCCTTTTCAAATATAGTTTGCTCTCGTTAATTCGAAATCGGATAAATCGAATCTTCGCTTAATTCGAACTTAACATGAAGTCCTGAAAATATCAATGGCAAAATAACGTTAAAATTATACATTTATTCGAACTCATTTTCTCTTGACTTCGTTTAATTCGAACTAACGAGAATTCCGATTTTTCATTTTGACTTACTTTATCACGGACAAGATACCTGAAATAACTGTCTTTCTTTAATTTTTGTCAAAATTGTTCTGAACTCGTATGCATGTAATTTCATGCATTTGACATCCGCTTTCTTAGTGTTTCTTTTCTTAGTCTGTCTATCAATGACGCCTCTACCCCTTTTTCCATTATGCTTGTTCCTAATCTTTTAATTAGTATATGTATATATATATATATATCTTTTAATTTAATATTAAGTCATATTTTAATGATAACAGTCGAAATAAATTTAAAAATTACTGTAACATCAATTCCTTCGTAATGGTACCCCTTAAAACCTCTCATACTTTCAATAATTCGAACAATTCTCGTGTTCCCACTGAGTTCGAATTAACGAGAGCCGACTATATAACCTTGAAAGAGGAACTTTTTATCGTTTTTATTTCTTCACTCAAGGTGACATTCTTTGATAATACTTTGCAAAATTCAGATGCAGTGATCAATGTTGACGAAGTGATAAAGATTTGCTGGCAATTAAGCCAACCAAAATTTCTTTCCCAGGAAATTCTAATCTAGAAGTTTCGCATCTTACTGCTGCTTCTCAAGAAGATTTTCTTGGAAATAGGGATCCTTTACTTTTTTTTTTTTTTTTTTTTTTAAGAGTTCCCACCATCGCGATATAGGTCTATAAGACCACCAGCAGTATTGGTATACCATCTTAATCTTCACGCAGTAAGTTCTGATGCTTTTTCCCTCCCCGATTTTTCTGCTAGAAGGCAACTATCAAATGTAATGAGTACCTTCATTTCCAAGTTGAGTCATTTCATATCCGCTCAAGAGATGGGATTAGTTACATTTTCTCCGTTTTTTTATTCGATTGCATCGTTTCTAGTTCGATTGAGAGCTTTTCTTTTTTGCCTGCTCACATATAAATCTTATATTTCTAATACTAACGCCGTTTTCATCAGATACAACACCATAGAATGGCGCAAGCCGGATTACTTGTTAATACTTCAAGATAACAATCATCAAGAAGGAGTGGTGTGGATTTTTTCTTTTGTGCTTTCGATCTTGATGTCGGAGTTTTTATACGTAACCCTGACATTGCATGCCGTTTTGAACAGATGGATCTATATATTCCGAGAAAATCCTTATATTTTAGCGTCCCTGACTTAGGAGGATAAATCTGTGAAAATTATCTCCTCGTATAGAGGAGACCGTGACATTGAACATTCGAACTTCGAGGAAAATCGTGATTCCTAGATAATATGTTCAAATCTTTTTTTTTAGGAATTTAGCTTTTATATGATGTAACTGCAGAAAAAAAACCACAGCACTCCATGTTGATTGTTATCTTTAAGTATTAGCAAGTAATCCGGCTTTTAAGTTATTAAAACAAAAGAAAAATAAATCGACATTAGAGTAATTATCAAATACAAGAGAGCTTATATAATACGAGACCATGGTAAATCAAAACATTGAATAAATCGCGCTTTTAAAAAATTCTTTAAAATTTTTGAAAGCCCCTTGTGATTTAATCAATCTAAGGACTGTCCGTAAATGACATTACACTTTTTTTTCAATATTTTTGGCATCCTTCTCAAATTTTGTCGCAAAGTTTCACACGTTACTATATTCCTTCCCTCCCTCTTATCACACATATCACGCTTTATTACATTTACATATACTTGCCGTTCAGAAACAAAGCACTATGTTATAGATCATATTTCAAATTTTATTTTAAAACTTTAATTATGTGTTTTAATGTGTGAGCATATCAATAAAAATGATTCGTGTATTTATTTTGTATGAAATAAGATTAAATTTTACAACAAAAAACATAATTATTATAACATCTATCTATATAATAAAGGCCAAACGTATCTGTGCGTAACGCATACGTCATTTTGCGAATGGCAACACTTTCCCATGCAATTTCAGTTTTGAATTTTTCGCTACTGTAAATTTTATACTTCTAAACATTACATATTTCCGATTTTTACACCGTCGTATAGAGAAAAAAATGTACTTTTAAATGCAATTTGTTTGAAAGCTCTATCTCGATTTGTTTTTGAGATATTAATTTTTGTATAGTTTTTAGTCCAATTTTTTAATTGTGGCAACATAACCACTCCATTTTCTCTTAAATAAAAAAAAAAAAAAAAAAAATAGAAAATTAAAATGCGTATAATTTGCAAAAAATATCGTCTGTTATAAAATTCCGTGATTTCGGTTTTATTTCGTTTTTATTCATCAGATAAATAACTTAAGTTTTGAGTTAAACTGATCTGAAAATGATCAAATTAAAATACCGTTTTTTCAAACATGGTGAATACGGATATGAGAAGTACGTCTTAAAATTTTGAGAAGAAGAAAATGATGACGGGATTTAATTTCGCGTGAAATTCTATGATTGTGTCAATTCAAAATAAATTTTGTTTTTTTCATTCGCATTTATACCAAATATAAGAGACAATTGATAAATAGCTGATCTATGTTATATTTTACTAATTAAGTTTGATTTTAAAGTTTAGTTTTAAAAATTTGGACAACTGAGTTTTATAGTATTTTGTTAATCTTAGCTTAAAATAATATTTGTTTGATAATTAGACTGATCAATATAAGATGCAATTTATTACTGTAAGTAATTTTGTAGATTTATTATAAATCAATGAACCAGTTTCTTCTTAAACATTTTCTTTCGTCGAATTTCGACGGGTTCCACCTCGTACTAATAAAATATCAATATGAAAGAGCAGTAGAAAACAGTATTAAAATTTTGGTATTTCAAATGGAATTTATTATATTTGATTTTAAAACTTATCTTTACTTTATGAATACAAAATAGCTTAATTTCAAAATAACTTAAAATGTTATTTGCTGATTTTTTTATACTTTTATTTTAATTAAAATGTGTGATGTCACATTTCTTCTTACCCGTTGCCACTCCCTTGTGACAAATTGTCACAATTTCTGGAACCCACCTTCTCGAAGCGAAACGTCATTTCTGAACGGCCTCTTCTAAAGAATTCTACAAAAAAATAATAACGCAATGGAGATTCGTATAAAAAATACATCACAGATATAATTATCAGAAATCTGTTTAGATTGGCGATCTATGAATCGCTTTTAGCTGAAGATATTTCTAGCTAGTCGATCGAGTCAGTGGCGCAGCCAAGGGGCTGGTTTTGGGGTTAAAACCCCTCCCAGCGCTAAGAAAAATCGATATAATTGCTGCTTATATGAATCAAAGCCAAACTTTTGCACATTTCTTTGGCACATTTAGGAATTCGCCGCTTTACTGAATCAGGTTTCATATAATAAAGTGATTCAATTAAATGGCGAAAATTCTACTTAAAATTGTGAAAGTGCATATTACATGGATTAGTTAAGTAAAAATTGGTTATTTGAACTAAATCACTTTTCTGAGACGCATCATGCTAAAAAAAATGATGATTTCCTGCCACACATTTGCTCTTTGAATTTAAGCATTGTACAGTGAATGTTCTAATTAGTACTGATTCCATTAACTGGCGATTCTAGTAACCCGCAATCATCTTTATCAGAAACTCAAACCACCCCTAGAACCGAATTCTGGCTGCGCCACTGGATCGAGTAAAAAAATATAATGCACTGGAATCAACTTACATCGAATAAATTATAAGAAAAAAAAATAAAGTTTTAACAAATTAAAAATGTATACATTACATAGAGTAATATTCAAAAAACAGAATTAATCCTTTCAAGAGAGTATATAATTTCTTGTCTGCAAAACTAAAAACTCATCAAGATTTGTTTAAAATTTTATTTTAAAAAAATAAATGCAACTTTAAACTGTTTTTTTCCTTGTAATTTATAACAACAAAATTTCATTTAAAATTGAAAATTAAGTGATTAAATAATCATCCCCTTCACTTTCAGTATTAATTTCTAAGAAATAAAATGCTTGTTCTAAAGAAGTCTAAGAAATAAATTGTGCTGCTAATCAAATCGACTTGATCAATAAATAGGAGTTCAAACTTGTTCTTTTTAATTCTGACATTCCTCATGAATCTGACAAGTATATTTTTAAATATTCGAGAAAATGTTTCAAACTGAAAGTTCCTACATTCAAGCAAAAATATTATGTTATAGTGCTACGCAAAAAATTCATTTTCGCCTGAAATGGCGCAAAATTTCAAAAATTTTATCAACTGCTGGAAGGGTATCAACTATTGGCGGGGTTACCCTATTACTTGATATATATATATATAATTGTATGGATCGCACAACAATGTTGCCCGAAAGAATTAGAGTATACAGTCGAGTCTCTCTATAACAAAACTCTATCCAACAAATTTCTCTATTTAACGAATAGTTTGTATAAGAAAGCTTTGTTTTTTCATGATTACATTAAAAATAATCTCCATAATGCGAAATATATATCTCCATTTAATGAATTATTCAAAAATGTTCTGTCATATACAGAGAAACCGCTTCAAATTTTTTTTAGAATAATTTTGTTTTCGTTGATTTTTGGTTTATATTTCATAGCTGCATTCCTCTACCTTGTTCCTTATGGTCAAAAAAAAAAAAAAAGGCATTCACCTCTTCTCCCCCCCCCCCCCACCCCTCACCACAAAAAGCATCCTTTTTGCATGATTACTCTTGACTTTGTTTTAGCCAAGATGAGCATGTGTTCTAAGCAAAACTCTCTCTGATAAAGTAATAATTTAGAAAATAATCAATAAGACACTAGAAAAAAAAAAAATAAGGAAGTGGTGAAAACGCTTGAGATTCTGGAAAAACTCCGTTAAATATTTCAAAAACTTAATTAAACAGTTCCAAAACAATTCTGTTTCAAAATTTAAACATTAAATGAAAAGTGTTTTGCCGTTTTTTATTCAACGAATTTTTCTATGTAACGAATTTTATGAATGAATAATGGATTTCGTTATATAGAGATTCGACTGTATTTTATTTTAGAATGTGAATTTGTGAATTTTTATTTTAGTTAAGCTTAATTATTACATCATACCGCGTAGTATATAAACAAAAATCTGTAGATCATATACATGGCTGGACAAAAGAACTCGAATATTTTTCTATCTATTAGATTGTAATTTTAAAAACTGTATTTTTCAATGAGTTCCAGAGTTATTAAAATAGTTTAGTTGGATACTATGTTTCATTTTATTAAACTGCACTGTTAATATTTTCTGTAAAAACGGAAAAATAATCGAGAATTATCGTAAATGCATTTGATTGAGTTTTTCAGTCATTATTTTACAGACATTTCCCTTATCTTACATTTAATTCCCTATAGGGATTTTCATGTTCTTTATTTAAAAGTGCTTATATCTTTGTTAAAACTTGTAATTAAAAATACACACTTTTAAAATTCTTCTACCATTTATTTAGATATATTTAAAAAATCATGATACATATATATATATATATATATATATATATATATATATATATATATATATGTATATATATATATATATATATATATATATATATATATATATATATATATATATATATATATATATATATATATATATATATATATAAAATAGAATAATTAAGAAAAGGAAAAATTATCTTTTTGGAATTAGTGTTGATTTTTATTGACAATCAAAAATATTAATAGATTTTTCCCCGCTGAATCTTAAAAGACATTGTTAATCTTAAAAGACCAACAAAGCACTTAATCTAAATAGCCGACCCGGGTATTTGTCTTTGTGGTTCGCCACTTTGCCAGCTACAATTCCGTCATGTACGCTAATGGCACCTGGTGCATGTAAAATCCGTCTTGGGTGCAAAGTCCTCCAAGTTACCTGTGAATTATACCTCTGGAGGTGCCTTGCCAGGTGAAGGACTCGTCATCTGATCAAGGTTCTAAATCACGAGACCAACTTGAGTAGCCATTTGCAGTTTAAACAACAGGATGTAACGTTAAGTAATAAGCGAAACAAAGTATGCTCAAACGAGAAACAAGTACAGCAGAAATGATGGTATGCGAATCGGAGAAATCAGGTTTATTGCCGCTACGCGGCAATTAGGCGGTTACCCGTCCCGATAGCAAATAAACAAACACTCAACGTCCCAGCGCGCTTCACGCCATCCTCCGTAGCCAAGGGCTTTGGAGGGAAAAAAACTTCGAAGAGCATGCAAGTCCGAAGTTGCTTAGATTTTTCATATTTCATTTATTTGACTGCGTACGTCTTGTTTTTGGAATATTTGTAAGAATACGATAATTAAAAAAATGCTTATCGAAATATTTATTTTAATTAATGAGTATTTCATCATAAACCCAAAACCATGTAGAACAAATCAAGTTCGTAAATACTTTTGGAACTATGTTGAAATATCTTGATGAATTAAGTCAACTATTGTTTCAACTATTATACCTTCATAACACTAGAAACAGGCAGTTTAAATTTTTCAGCATCAGTCTTTACTTCGTAACAGTATAATCTTATTGTAATAGCATTAGTATTCGACTTAGTCTAATCAATAACAATTTGTGCAGATTTACATTAATTTGCAAGTTCAAAAGTATTTTCTTTGAAAAACAAAAATTCTTTTACTTGAATATTTTGAAACCAAAATATTTAAGTTAACTGGATATAAATATTTGCACATGTAAACTTCAAGGTATGGTTCTAGAATAGAATGTAGCATGCACGTTGTACGTCGGACTTCATCTTTCCGCCAAAACGCTTGGCTAGAGGGGTTGGCGTGAAGCGCGCTGGGACGTTGAATGTTTGTTTATTTGCGTCCCGATACCAGGTATCTAACCCGTTAGGCTGAGATAACTCGGCAGGTGGGGGCCTGGTCATCGGTTAGAAAGAAAGAAAAAAGACATTGTTTGTACACAACCAAAACAGATTCTATATCTCAATCACTAAGTAGTCTCACGCTGTAAAGAGGCCTCGAGTTCAAACCCCACGACGGCTAGGAATAAATTGTGTAAACGTTAAATATTACAGTAATTCGAATTTCCTCGAAAAATTAAATTTCGTTGAGATTATTGACGATTGAGTGATTTACAAATTTTGAAAACGAAATTAAATTATTATCATTAAAAGTAAATTTACAGAGATAGTGGATTTTTAACGATGATTAACGAGTCTTTTCTAAATCTACCAAATAATTTCTCTGCTATTTAATCAAACCTCGGATTTTCAAATCTTTGTAATTTTACGGGCCATTTTCACCATTCGCTTACAGTTCAGAATTTTATTTTCATTTTTCAAACTTAATAATTTCTTTTAAAAATGGAGACAGGTGTTAAAATAAATGTTTAAGGGTGTATTTCGATTCAAACTGCCTATTTTCCGATTTATTTTTGAATTCACTATTGCTCTCAAATATACCAAACTTTTAAAATCTCTTATTTGTAAAGTACACAAGGTGCCGTGATGGTCGATTCTTTGATAAATGCAGAAAATATTGCAAAAAAAGCAATCAAAAACGGCATTTCGAACCCATTTTTCCGAAGCGGGAAGTCTGGGAACGAAAAAAAGGGTCATACTGAGAAGGTAATTGTTTATAACTCAAATTCTAATGAATTGAGCGTAAAAAGACATCACACGGCACCTCATACGTCCCTTCAAGAATCCTCTCAGCAAGTTTCATGTTTCTATTTTTAAAAATGCGTTTGAAATTGTATCTGAAAATTTCGAGCTGTTGAAGGTGGAAACGCGTTTTTTCGCGTACACCCTTAAGGTACATGAAAAAAAAAAAAAAATAGTTGTGCACTTTGCCCTATAATATAATATGTAAAGGCTATTTAAAGTAAGGCAAATTGTTAAGTTTGTTACCATACAAAATTACTGAAAGTACTCAGCTTTAAATTTATTAAAATTCATAAAATCAACTTACTTTGAAGTGACTTATGTCCCTAGATTTCAAAATATGATATTTATCAATAATACTTAAACTGAAATGAGAGACAGTTTTAGCCACAAGATTTTGATCACACAGAAAATTATACAAGATCTTTTTCTAATAATTACAGTATACATTCATGTAAATTATTAAATTCTAAGGAAATTGCATATTTATTTCTTAGTTGAATACAAGATAAAAGTAGAATGGTAAAAAAAAAAAATAAAAAATAAAATAACAGACTTGACATTTGGTAACGGACTTGACATTATGTTGAAAAGAGCCGTTACGCAATACTTAAGATTAGCTTATCCGTAGATTCGGTATAATTTCACAGAAAATTTTTTAACAGCGTGCGAAAATTTTTTAACATAAGTTTTGTTACAATGTTCTGGATGTGATGGAATTAATCTATAACCTATGCTTGAAACATATGTTTTCATTCTTGATTTTTTTTCTACTTTGAAATAACTTTTATCGAATTTCGATTAAATACTTTTTTTTTAATCGTTATTTATAAAAATAAAATCAATTTGTTTCTGTAGAGCCAATTAACTAAAAACTTATATCCGAAAACGATATCGAAATTAGCAATTAACGTTTCTTTTTTTCTTCGTTTTAATTTTGGTATATCGAAAATGAATTAAAGTTCTGGTATACTAATTCCTCCTCCCTTTTTCCGGGAAGTAAAAAAAAAAAAAAAAAAAAAAAAAAAAAATCAGAATTTTTTTATGCAGTGTTTTTATCGAATTTTAAAAGAGAAAATATCAACTCTTATGTTATAAAAAAAAGACTGTGCAAAGAATTTTTCTTAGGTGCGTTCGTAATTATGCAAATACGAAGCACCTATTGTTGTCGCTCAGTCCGTCCGTCTGTCTGTCCGCATATAACAACGCAAAAACTACCCAACCGAATCATTTGAAATTTAAAATACATAATTATAACATAATTTTGTCGAGCCATTTCAAATTTTACGAAAATCGGTTGGATAGATCAACTACAGGGACAATCAAAAGGATTCCGTTACATTACGGTCAATGGGGAAAAAATTCAAATCCATTTTAATCGTTTGAAATTTAAAACATATAATTATTGCGTAATTTTGTCGAGTCATTTCAAATGTTATGAAAGTCGGATGCATAGATCATTTATAGGGACAATCAAAAGTATTCCATTCCATTACGGTCAATGGGAAAAAAGCTTCCCGTTTGTTTCCCGTAATTGACCCGTTAGTGTTGCAAAAGTGTTTCACGAATTTGCAGTGTATTTAGATGTAAGTAACTTTAATTAAGTTCTTCCTTAAAAAAATCGATGAATGATACATACTATGAATTAAATAAATATTGTCAAAAAAGTATTTTATTCCAATCTTTATTACGCTTGTATTTATTTTCATTGTATATTCTAAAAGTTACGTTTCTTTTAAAATGTCCATAATAGCAATTAAAAAAAAAGGAATTCACTGCATAAAAAAATTATCACTCCTATAAAAAAAAAAAATGACTAATCACTTCTGCCAGGGGTGAAAAAAACCAACTCCTTTAGCAAAAGTGAACAGTCACTCTTTCGTAAGAGTGAATAGCCACTCCTCCGTAAGAGTGAATAGTCACTCCTCCGTAAGAGGGAATAGTCAGTCCTGAAAAAGAGTGATTATTGACTCATGTTTAGAGTGAATATTCACTTACCAGGAGTGAGTATTCATACTTTCAGAGAGTCAGCGATTCCGCTTTTGCTCAGAGTGAATAGTCACTCTAAATAGTTTGGGCAAATTTTGAGTCTGCTATAGACTCAGTATTCACTCCTGGATAGTCACTCCTTTTTATTTAGAGTGAATGTAAGAACAGTAAAATTGAAAGCCATAGCGGATGTCATTGATACTATCTTTATACATTTGTAAAAATACCAAACTTTTTTTGGTAACTGTCTATAGGTGAACAAGGAAGGTCTCCATACTGGGCATTCTCAGATTTTTTTGAAAAAAAAAATTACTAATTAAACTACTCATGTATGTAATAAAGGATCAGTGAAAATTAGCGGCGGAATTACAGAAGAAAACATGTAAAAAAATAAAATACTTTCGAATATTTTCCGTGAAAAGACGAAAGTGTCACACGATTTGGCGAGCAGCACTTTTCTCCGCCAAAAGCAAACGATTTTAATCTCGATTTTAATGTAACTGAAAACTTTTGGATTCTTAGAATCCGTGTAAATGATTTTAAATTTAAATGAATTTAAACATAAACAATGAGCGAGTTTAATATATTATACACACACACACATATATATATATATATATTAAATTGCATATATGTATATATTATTTGTTGCTGTAGTTATTTAATTTACCTCTGGAAAAACTTTTTACATACATAAAAAATTCTTATTCAGTAAAATTATTTTCATACATTTAAGCGTATTCAAAAATAAAAGAAAGATGTTTCCATAACAACAAAATCGAATTGACAATGCTCAACTGGACTTTGAACTTGAAACAATTTTAATGAATTTAAATTTCAATTTCGCTTTAAATCTCAAATTTTGATGGTTAAATTTGAATATAAATGCATATAAATATCAATATATCGGAATTATACTTAAAACAAACTAAAGCTGACAAAACAAAAGATATTTAATTTATCTAAACACGTTGAACATGAAACTTTTTTCCTTTAAAATGCATTTGACATAAAAAATATTTTTTGAATTTGCTTTTCGTCGCCAACCGATGATAAATCGCCAAATAATGAAATTTTCATTATTTATTTACGGACAAGGTACAGGGGTTCCGCCGAAATTTTTTTTATAAACGTATATATCCTCATAAGAAGAACATTCTGTAATTTTTTCAGATTTTTCGGAGTATGCCCGTATGGAGACCTTCCTTGTAAGATGAACTATGATATTTTGACGGCGACAGAACAGACTGTAGTAAAAGAAAAAAGACTTTCTTGCAAACGATTAGATAGATTTTTTGAGAAAAATCAATTTGCCAAAATTATATAAAGTGGTTTTCAAATTATTCGACAATTTCTCTTTCAATGATAAAAATTTCCATGAAAATTTATCATACGTAATGTTATTCTTAATATTATTCTTAGAAAACTATCAAAACATGATGTCTCTGTGAAAGTAAAAAAGCTTCGGTTTAATGAACTACACTTAAACAGGGAAAATGTTTATCCCTCTATTTTTTTTTTTCTTTTTGAATTTATCCGGAATTCTCCTGAAAAAACTGAAGCAAGCATATTTCTATTTACATATACTTTTTTTTTCGAGTTCTAAATAAAACTATTATTACTTTCTTCATATATATTTAATAAAATAAATTTTGTTTCAATGCAGATATAAAGAAGAAAATATCTTCGTAAAATTTTGTTTGTGATTTTTTTTTTTTACAAGTTTATTATTGCTTATTGTATGTATGACGTTCATTTTCCAGAAAAAAATTGTGAATTGATTGGAATTAGAAATATGAGTGAAATAGTACGAAATGTTTTAAAAATTATTACTGATAAATTTTGGATTTTGTTGATAAATGCATAGTAAAAAAATAAATCAGCAATTTAAGATTTATAGATATTGCAACAATCAAACTATATTAAGGGTGTATTTGGAATCAAATTGCTTATTTTCCAATTTATTTTTTAATTTCTTTTTGCTCTAAGAGGCATCAAACTGGCAAATTGTCTTATTTAGAAAGTACATAAAGTGTCGTGATTATCAATTTTCTGATAAATGCAGAAAATATTGCAAAAAATGCAATCAAAGTTAGCTTTTTTAACCAATTTTTACGAAGCGGAAGATCTGGGAACGAAAAAAAGGGTTATACTGAGAAAGTAATTGTTCATAAATCAAATTCTAATGAATTGGGCGCAAAATGACATCACACGTCTCCTTACACATCTCTTCAAAAATCACCTCAGCAAGTTTCATGTTTCTACTTTTAAAAATGAGTCCGAAATTGTATAAGAAAATTTTGAGCTGTTGAAGGTGGAAAAGCATTTTTTTCAAATACACCCTTAAGTGTAGTAAGTGTAATGTATGCTGCAAATTCTGAAAGACAAACATAAACACATTTTAGAATGCTTTTTGTCACCAACTTCATCAGTGGCGCCAACTTTTGAAAAATATTGAGTGTGCTCAAAAAATATTGGGTGGGCTCAAACAAATATTTTTGTAAAATGGTGCGACTAGTTTGTTTTTCTTTGAAGGGTTGACAGATGGTGAAAGATGAGAATTTTAATCCAAGCTATCATGTTTTAATAAATTTGCGATTTTATTAAATCATATTCCGATGCATTTTTTCCTTATAAAGACACATATTCCTTGTAATGTCATGATATCGTGAACGTGACTATAACTTGAATTAGAAGAAAGTTAAACACGGAAGCAAAACATTTCAGTCATTTGGATTTATGGGTGTTAGTCGGAGAATTAAAGCACATGTTCATTGGCAAAATAAATTTTATTCTAAGGAGAAAAATGAATAATATAATAATAAGGAAATAAATAATTAGAACAATAAAAATTGGGTACGCTATGATTCAAAATTATCGAGTAGGCTCGGGCCCCATGGACCCATATAAGTTGGCGCCACTGAACTTCATTGGGATGAAACAGTGTTGTAAATAGTGTTAGAGAAAATATTTTTCTAAAATAGTGTTGTGCTGAACAACACTCTGTCACAAAATTAACAAGACATTGTAAACGCCACCACATTAGAACCCTATGAAACAAGACATGTAAAACACCTTCAAAACACCGAGTGAGTAATGAATCATATGTTATGCTGTTTTTAAGGGTGTATTCGAAAAAACGCTTTTTCACCTTCAACAGCTCGAAATTTTCCGATACAATTTCAGACACATTTTTAAACGTAGAAACATGAAACTTGCTCAGGGGATTCTTGAAGAGGCCTATAAGGTGCCGTGTGATGTTTTTTTTTTTTTTTTTTTTACGCTCAATTCATTAGAATTTGATTTACAAGCAATTATCGTCTCAGTATAAACCTTTTTTTCGTTTGCAGATCTCCCGTTTCGGAAAAATCGGTTCAAAATGCCGTTTTTGATTGCTTTTTTTACAATATTTTTTACATTTATCAAAGATTTGACAATCACGGCAGCTTGTGTACTTTCTAAATAAGAGAATCTGCAAGTTTGATGCGTTTGAGAGCAAAAGTGCATTCAAAAATAAATCGGAAAATAAGCAGTTTGAATCGAAATACATCCTTAATACTATTAAAAGAAAACTATTAATATATGATGTCTTTAATTTTTTTATTTATTATTTAACTTTTTAATAATCTCTACTACTTTTATAAATATGAATATTTTGACTTCAATTTTTTTTCCACATTCATTAGAATATACTACAGATGTTCATGGATTTTTAGATGTATGCGATTTTACATTTAATATGATTTTTTTCCTTCCATGTATATTAAACAAGTAAGAAAAATCATGCGTTAAGCATAGATTATGAAACACTTTCCAACACTTTCTGAAATCTTTAACAAAACTTCGTTATTTAGGGAAATAAAGTTACTCTATATAGCCAAATATGTATTCCAATACTTTTTAACAGCCCTGCATTTGATATGTTGGTTGAAATTATACATTAGTATTAATGTTACGAGAATGCTATACATTGATTTACTAGAACACCAACAATTTATTAATGAACGTATTATTAATGGAACAAAGAATTTTTGGGACCATTTTTCACAAAGAAAATTAAAATTGTCTAAAACAATGGCTAAAAAAAGTCAAAGTTGCAATTACGGGAAGGTATTATAGAAAAAACAAACAAAAAAAAAAAAATGACGAAAAGTTGTTTATTTCTCTTGTTGTTCTTTACCGCTCTTTTCCTGATATAAATTTCAAAGAATATATCGGAATATACGAGTCGAGCAGTTCCGCGATCCTTATTCGCAAGCGATGGAACAATGTACAAATCCCAGGCCAAAAGTAAGTTAATAATGTATCATTTAGAAGAACTTTGCACAAAGGTATTCACAGCATACATTCTCAATATTTCTTTCTTTACCACTTCAGCAGGTAGCATTACTGCAGTCCAACTAAAATCCTCTGACTCTGGTGTTGCAGTCATAGATGGTATGCCAGAATAATATGCATTGATACTTTCAAAAGACACTAAAACTGCTGCTGATTTGGCAGATCAGTTCAGCGAAAAAAACGTTAATCAAGTAAAATAAATATTCTGAAATACATATTATATTCGATACTTATTTTTAGAATTCCCTAAAAAATGTCACCAGAGAAAGATGGCAACATGGTAACCGGCCTGATATATACAAAGTTGAAGAAAAGATGATTATGAAAAATGTCACCATGAAAAATATTTTATCCCATAATAAAAATAAAGATTTACTTACTGTAATATTATGTCAAAATTTACTCAAAAAAAAACAACTCATTTAGAAAAAAAAATTGTTATTGTTTCATACCCTGGCGAAGTCAAATCAAATAAATTAGTGGTAGAAGATGTCAACACTTCACGAGAAGAAACTGAAACAAAGTTAATCCTGCACGCAATACTTGCTACCCAAAGAGGAGCTCAAAATTAACACTTCAAATTAGCACTTTTTTTCACCAGATACCGATGTCCTTATATTAGTGATGAATAACTATCCAGAGTTACCAAGTGATACAGAATGAGTTTTAACTAGTCCTCAGAGGCGCAAGATTTCTGTAGGCTTAATATATAAATCTTTAAGTCATAAAAGATCTGAAGCTGTATTGGGACTGTATTCTCTTTCGCGATCTGTCACTACTAGTCCATTCAGTGGTAAATCAAAAATCAGTTTTTGGAAGAGCTTCATAAATGCTAACGACAGAATTCTGAAAGCATCTGCCTCATTTGTTCAAAAAGATATTATCGAGAATGAAACATATATTGTACTTGAAAAATACACAAGTTCAGTATAACTGCCAAAATTAAAAATTAAAACACTGAGGGAGCTAAGATGGTGGTTATTTACTAAAAAGCAGCCTGGTGGAGCAAGTATGCCTTCCATTCAAGCCGCCCTTTACACAGCTATAGGAAAAGTTCATTACCAAGCGATAATATGGCAAAAAGCATACATTTTAATACCTAATATTCTACCCTAAACTGATTTTGGTAGGTTGATAAAGGAAAACGAATACTTACCTGTGTGATATATGCTTTAGGCTCCTCAAGAACAGGTTTCATCAATACATTGATCATGTATCGAGTCAAAATGTATAGCATCCTGTAAATGTTTACAATATGGAGTACCTAGTACTAAAATGTGCTCATGTTCGGGTGACACTGATAAAGGTGATAATATAGGAGACATTGATGATGTGAATTATGATCAGGGATGCAGTGGAGGGAATGCGGAGGTATACGCCGTATACCCTCTGGATTTTTTAAAGAAGCTCCGTACACCATCTGTTTTTAAAATAAAGAATTAGTGTATACCCTAGCTATGAATGTTCATGACATCAGAGTATACCCTCTGTCTATATCGCATACCCTCTATTTTTTTACGACTACTATACTGATGATAATCCCTATGTGATATTAAATATTAAACTTGCTTTCAGTAAGACTAAGAGGAATAGATTTTAAAAATTATAATATATTTGATTAACTGATAGTAAATTAATAAAAATAATTATAGAAAAAATTAAAACTAAGCATTAAAAATTAGTTGTATTAACAATAATTGATTTAATAAATGATAATATTTTATTAACTGATAGTAAATCAATAAAAATAATTGTATAAATATATAAAATTAAACATTAAAAAATAGTTCCATTATCAAGAATTCATTTAAAAAATTAATATTTTATTAACTGACAGTAAATTAATAAAAACAGCTGTATAAATAAATGAAATAAAATATAAAAAAATTAGTTTCATTGGCAAGAATTGATTTAAAAAATGATAATATTTTATTAACTCGTAGTAAATTGAAAAAATAAATGTATAAATAAATGAAATTAAATATTAAAAATTAGTTTCATTAATAAAAATTGATTAATTTTTTTTAAATATTTTATTAACTGATAGTAAATTAATAAAAATAGATGCATCAATAAATGAAGCTAAATATTAAAAATTGGTTTTATTAACAAGAATTGATTTAAAGAATGATAATATTTTATTAACTCACAGCAAATCAATAAAAAAAAAATGTAGAAATAAATAAAATTGAATACTAAAGTTAGTTTCGTTAATAAGAAATGATTTTAAAATTTTTATTAACTGATAGTAAATAAAAAATAAAAATAAATAAAATAAATGTATAAATAAATAAAATTAAGTATTAAAATTTAATTTCATTAACAAGAATCGATTACGAAAAATCAGAGTAGTTGATAATAAAACAATAATAATAGAAATAAAATTCTTAAAAAGTCTAAAACAACGAGGACACAACCCCCAAACTTGGTCTTAGTAGAGAACGCTCAGAATGATCCGTTTTTAGGTGCGTTCGTAATTATGTAAATACGTAGCACCTATTGTTGTCATTCAGTCCGTCCGTCTGTCCATCTGTCCGTCTGTCTGTCCGTCCGCATATAACAACGCAAAAACTATACAACCGAATCGTTTGAAATTTAAAATATATATTTATTACATAATTTTGTCGAGTCATTTCAAATTTTATGAAAATCGGATGGATAGATCAATTACAGGGACAATCAAAAGGATTCCGTTACATTACGTCAATGGGGAAAAAGTTTCAAATGCATTTTAATCGTTTCAAATTTAAAACGTATATTTATTACATAATTTTGTCGAGTCATTTCAAATGTTATTAAAATCGGATGCATAGATCAATTACAGGGACAATCAAAAGGATTCCGTTACATTACGTCAATGGGGAAAAAGTTTCAAATGCATTTTAATCGTTTCAAATTTAAAACGTATATTTATTACATAATTTTGTCGAGTCATTTCAAATGTTATTAAAATCGGATGCATAGATCAATTACAGGGACAATCAAAAGTATTCCGTTACATTACGATCAATGGGAAAAAATGTTTCAAATGCATTTTAATGGTGTTACACTCATTTGAACATAATATAATTGCTATGAATCTATGATGCATGTACTAAAATCTACATTCTGTACAATCTGGGATACAGAGAATATTTATTATTAAATTACAGGGCCACACAAATGTATTCCACTAAATAATATTATACGGGGAAACGTTGTTTGGGGCATGTTTTAATTATATTAACCTACTTCACATTTTATGAATAAGATATACGTTAATGAAGTAGAATAAAAATTACTCCCTGCATATTTACAGGAACACAAAGATTTCGACCACTGTACTGTATCCAAAGTACGCTCTACTATATAAGCAAGATCTGAATATTTTAAAACTTATAGTACGAACGCACCTCATTTGCTACGCTTCACGTGCAATTTCCAACTTGTTTGAAATCGCAGCCAAAGTGCAGGGATTACGACTGTGACTCTCAAACTTTTTTTCTTTCGCGTAACTCTTTCTTAGATTTTTCATTTCGAAGTACCGCCATTTCTCTTAACCCTATATCTATCGAATTATGAATTCATGAAAATTATACATTCTAAAGCATTTTACGTAGATTGTTTAAACTAAATTAAAAGATTTACATTATCATTTAATAAATTTTTGAAGGATTTCAGAAGGATTTAGAAAAATTAATTAAATTTGAATTTACAGGGATTTTGTGCAATATTTATAAGCCCACTGAAATCTTTTATTTTAAATTTTTTTTCTTAGTATTTTGTTGAAATGTAAAATATATAAATATCATGTTCTTACAATATAAATATAGAAATATTTCCAAACTGAAAAATGCCCACCCCCCTCCCTCAGCGCCAAGAAAGCCGAAAAGATACAAAGGCAAAAGAAATCATCGTTTTAAAAAGTATTTTTGTATTGCGTATCCAATAATACTTTTGGAACAAAATAAAGTAATGTATCTGTAACTCATTCTAAACACTATTACAACTAATTGACGCATCAAAAGAATTTTATAATAAGAAATTTTTCTGGTACTTATCAGTATTGTCGGTAGATAAAGGATTAAACTCTCTTCCCTCTTCCCCATATCACTTAACTAGATAAGCAATCATTTTTTTTTTTCGTTTATCTTTTCTCAACCATATAATAAATAGATAAAAATTACATTATAATTTCTAAAATTTTTGTGATTTCCACCATTACTGACATTATTGTCACGAGCCTACAGCAAGCCGCTACATATCCCCAAATTAGGAACGGCTGGCCGACGAGACTGATATAAATAACACTTTTGTTATCACTTTAGTTTTTATCACTTATTTATCGACAAGTTCAACAACTATCAATTCCTTGCTACTTTTTTCCGGTCACCTCTTTTCCTTTCACTTTTTTGCGCTCTTGTTTTTTTTTTCTGTCACTTTTTTCCAAGGGCAACTTTGTGACATATGCTTTAATTTATTTTTGTTCGGAAATGCATGAAAATAGTAGGTGTTGTTATTCAGAAACTGTCTAATTGCACTCAATTTTCTGTTTTTTAAAAAACATAATAGATCTTTCATAACAAGCCTTCAAAGTTGACGTTTTTGAGCATATTTCCCAACAGAAGCAGAAAAACCGGTCGAAAAGAAGGAGAAAAACGGGTGATCGCGTGATCGAAGTAGCTTAGAACTGGACAGGTAATTTAACTATCATAAAATGGAAAAATAAGTTCGATTCGAAATCGCTTTCATAGTCGGGGCTTCCAATTTTATATCTTTCTGTTAAAAAATGAATTTGTAAATGTGTCAAAAACTTTTGCGCTTGTTGAGCGGAGCAGTTGAGAACAGTCTGTGCGAAAGTGGGCGTTTTAAAACCGAATTTAACCGAAAAAAAGAATAACCACTCAAACAGGGGTGAAAAAGGTGTTTGCTAAGTGATCAACATCGCTTATAATTCAATAAGCAATTTATTGATCATAAAATGGAAAACACAGTTCGGTTCGAAATTGCTTCCATAGTCAGGCCTTCCAATTTTACATCTTTCCGTCAACAAAAAAAAATTAATTTTGTAAATGTGTCAAAACGTTTTATGCTTGTTGAGCAGAGCAGTTGAGAACACACTGTAAAAAAAAATTCAAGAGGTTACTAAAATTTTTTTAGTAATTTTGTATTCCACAGATTTTTTTAGTGACCATTACAAACCTTTTGTGCAAGTGAAACAAACATTTCATTTGTAAACTGAACAAAAGAGTTTTTAGTATAACTAATTTAAAACTTTTCAGTATGAGCCACCAAGCAAATTTTAGTAATAGCTCCAAAATTATTTTTAATAACCAGTACGTGTGCCCGAAGGGCAGGAGCTTCCTTCGAGCTGCATCCAGTGGGTAAAAAGACAGACTTCTGAAGCGGAAGAATTTCGGCTAAGCCGCAATAGATGGCAGCACCAAACATTGCTACCTGCTTCAACAGGATTTTCATAATCCTTTTATTTAACGAGTAACGACACTGCATACATTCGGTGCGTATTTGGTAGTGTCTAGCATCGAACCCGGGACCTTTCAGCCTGGAGTTCGGTGCTATGACCACTAGGCTATCATGGCCACACCAAGTGAGTTTTAGTAATAGCTATTAAAAATATAAAAATATTAACTCTATTCGTTGCTAGCTTTTTTCTAGTAATTCTTACAGATTTTCTTGTAACCGAGTAAGATTACTAAAAATTTTTTAGTAATTGCTTGGATCACTAAAATTTTCTTAGTAGATCGACCCTTTTTTTTACAGCGCAGCCTTAAGGGTTATTTCAATTTAAACTGCTTATTTTCTGATTTATGTTTAAATTCATTTTTGTTCTCAAATGCATTAAACTGGCTAATTCCTTTATTTGGAAACTATATAATGTGCCGTGATTGTCAATGTTTTATAAATGTGAAAAATATTGCAAAAAATGCTGCGAAATTTGGCATTTTGAGACGAAATTTCTGAAGCGGGGGTACTGGGAACAAAAAAAAAAAAAAAAAAAAAAAAAACAATGGTCATAATACTGAGAAAATAATTGTTTATAAATCAAATTCTATTTGATTAAGCGAAGAATGAAATTACTTCTTATACATCTCTTCAAAAATCATCCCAGTAAGTTTAATGTTTTTATTTTAAAAAATAAGTCTGAAAATGTACCAGAAACAGAGCCGTCCTTAGCAAAGGCGAGGCCGGGTGCGAGAACATTTGCGAGGCCTTTTCCTTCCATACGAATCATGGCCATAACTAGGGGGGTGCCAGTAGAAGGGGGAGTTCAGCCCCCCCCCCCCCCCACCCCTAAAACATTTTGAGCCTCCCTTGGAAAAGATTCCAGGGTCATTAACAGAATTTCTGTTCCGAAAAAAAAAAGAAAAAAAGTTGTTAAAAAATTGAATTTAGTTTTGAGTCCCACGTTTTGCAGAAGTACAAAATTGTAGCATTCGTACAAAAAGTGCAAATAAGTGTTTCAACACACGCACATCCCATTTGTGCATCAGAAAATGAAGAAAGTAAAACAATAAAAGAAATGGGAAGAATCCTAAGCCATGAAGAAAAAGAAACTAGCGAATGTTTAAAGAAATACATGACCCTGTGGATATTAGATTTTAAATGATGATGAGATGGTAGATGAAAATTATGATAAAAAATAATTTGAAGGAAAGGGAAACAAATGCTCTGAAATCAATCCAAGCCTATCTCATAACGAAGGTGATAGGCTTGGCTATTCCAAACGAACGTTTGGAAAAAGTTATGGAATAGCTCGAACGGCAGAAGATCATTGATACTATTCAACTAACGTATTTAAGAAGAATTAGAAAAGTGGAAATATTGAAAAAGTTATGGAATGGCTCGAACGGCAGAAGATCATTGATACTATTCAACTAACGTATTTAAGAAGAATTAGAAAAGTGGAAATATTGAAAAGAATGTCTTCGTTGAAACAAGCAGCAGTCAAAAGCTTCTTTTCTTAAATTATAATCTCTGGAGTTCCGAAAATGATAAAAAGAGAGGGAAAAAAATGATAAAAATATAAATTAAAAATATTAAAAAGACAAAACAAATTTTTAAGCATACCAAAGTAATTTGTGTTATCAGTCCTAAGTTAGGATATCGCACACCCCTAAGGACGGCTCTGACCAGAAAGTTTCGAGCTGTTGAGAGTGTAAAATATTTTTTTTTAATACACCCTTAATAAATAACGTCAAAGGGTAAAAATAGAAATGCAGCAATTTTCTTGCCTTTTTAATTCTCAACTTTGACATAAACGACGATTTTTCTCGGTATCCATTCGTGACAATAATAAATCACAAATTTAAGCTATGAAGCAAGTATAAGTAAACGTGGAACTGACTTTCCCCAAATTAATCAAGACGACACATCACGTGAGTATGGGGAAGTGAAAACGTAAGAGGGGTGTGGTCGAAATCTGCTTCCATCGTAAAAAATGCTACCGAATTTTCTTGTCCTATTAATATTGTCCATTTTTATAATGGAATTCGTCGAATATCATCCGTTTTTTCCTTCCAGTTTCTTTGAATTCATGCTGTTTCCGTTATTGCAGTCCATTTTATCAGAGCGCATTGGAAAAAAAAAAAAAAAAGAACATGAAACGAATTTGTGAGGTACTCTGGGGACAAGTGGGAAATTCTATTCTTTAATCTGTAATCAGTGGTGAAAGTTTTTCTTAGAAGCATTTTTTTTTCTAAATACGAATATAGAAAAGCGAACTTATTTCAGGGGAATAATGAGTAATTTTGAAATACATTTAAGCTTAAATTGATTATAAATGTAAGAGGTATTTCAGGAATGATTCTGTACCATGACGTCATCAAATAAAGTATTTTTGCATGTCCAGTTTACAGATAACCATCTCATCCGCCCGGCGTTGCCCGGGACCATAGATGTTTTCAAAAAAATTGCGAATACTTAAATTCTCCATTCATTCTAAAATAGAAAAAAAAAATATCTGCAGAATATCGTAAATTTTAGAATATTTTAAATTTTATTTGAGTGAACACAGGTATGTATTTCTGTTACGAAAACGATGTTTTGGAAGGATAAAGAAATATAGTCGTTGATTTTAGCTGTTTTGAACCACAAAAATAATGCAATAATTAAATTATTTTAAAATTCCTTTCTTCAATGAGGCCTACTCGATGCAAAATTTTCTGGGCACGTGCGCGACATGGGCTGCACATTTGAACAAACCCTAAGAGCAATTACTTAATTTACTACTTCTTTGAACGGTGCCATGGACGGATTTTGAAAACTGATTGTAAATCAATCAGGAAAAAGAAAATCATCAAAAAAGGAAAAATTAACAAATGCGTGTGCAATTTGTTGCAAGCATTCACCCGTGAAATGCAGTAGTTAAATCCCATATTTACCGTTGCTCTCATTGGCTGTCTACTTCGTTGCTGCGGATTGATGGTGAGCTAAATTAGTCTATAACCTGACTGTTTCGTTACCGTGGATTGGTAGAAAGCTGCAAATATCTTCTCACCCAGTAAGTTTTAATTAAAAAAATTCTAAATTGAAATTTTAAAATACGGTTTCGAAGTGCACTTTCCGGTGTTAGTATCCACACATGACAAAAATTTCAGAGACTGTTCCGTTGCCGTGGATTGGTAGAAAGCTGCAAATATCTTCTCACCCAATAAGTTTTAATTAAAAAAATTCTAAATTGAAATTTAAAAATACAGTTGCAAAGTGCACTTTCAGGTGTTAGTATCCACACATGACAAAAATTTCAGAGACTTGGAAGTTATAATTTCGGCGTTATTCGCGGTCAGACAAGCAGGCAGACAGACATCTCTTATTATATATATATATATATATATATATATATATATATATATATATATATATATATATATATATATATATATATATATGTTGCGGCCAAAACCCGGAGCCTGGCCAATACCCGAACTGGCCAAGCTTCCCGGCCAATACCCGAAATACATGAAATGAATAGCGTATTTCGGGTTTTGGCCGGCCAATTCGCGAACTGGCCGAGAAGCCTTGGCCAACACCCGAATTGGGGATTTAAGGCTACCCAGTAGATGCGGCGCCGTCATGAAATTCTTTTAGAAATTGTTTCTTATTCAAAGAAGAACGTAATTTGCGACGGTTCCGTTTGATGGCACTGATATGCACACGTGACAGAAAAGGATATTTCCATGCTATTCTGATATGCCACCTTAGTGGTCTAAATTGCCATTTTTTCTAATAGAAATATTATTTTTTATTTGTATAAAAATGGTCTCAGTAAATTTATAGTATTTCGCATTATTTCCAATTCTTTTGAACCTGATTAACTACATTCTGCAGAAGATTCTTTACAAATTAAAATAAACATGAAGGGGGATTTTTTTAAAGTAATAAACGTAACTCATCGACAAATATGCAATTTTAAACTTAAAACAAGAAAGGAAATGAATCACTGTGTAGATTACAAAATATCATGCAACTCTATCGCAATGTTGTTAAGAGAATGTACTCCGGTTCTTTTTATGTAAAGAGATATCCACATAAGCATAAAAAAAAGTAAAATTTCATTTCAGCAATAGGTTTCCGCAACTAGTAATCTATTTATTTTATCTTTCATTAAAGCTTTCTATGATCTACAAATTGCTTTACAAATAAATATTAAAAGTTTATCGCAGCTGGAAATGCACATGAAAAACAATCGAAATATAAATGGTAAATTCCACCTACTCAATAATCTATAGAAAACATGTTGTAGAGCATATTAGAAATGTATAAAGGGTTTATTATGTTTGAAGTTGTGAAATATAAAAAAAAAATACTCTGTAAAAGTATTTCTCGCATATATCATAATTCCTTATCGGAATACTTTTTTGGAGTCCCTATTAACGATTTATAATGATTTCTTAATCAATATTCTACAAAGAAACCTACTGCTTCCCTCATGAGTGAGGCATATAAATTTTACTATGTTTGAAATATGCCATAATTCTTTATTGGAATTGTTTTGGCGCCCCTATAAATGATCTACAAATGCTACTTAATCAATACGCAACAAAAGACATTGTTTCTCACATCAGTGAGGCTCATGAATTGCATTATGTTTGAAATAGTGTAATATCATTAAAATAACCTATAACAGATTTTTTGGCATACATCATAATTCTATACCGGAATTCTTTTTGGCGTTCCTGTAAACGAACTGTAACGGCTATTTAATCAATACTTTACAAAAAAAGTATCACATGTGCATTATGTTCGAAATCGTGTAACATCATTAAAATGCCTTATAAAAGATTTGTTCGCATGTATTATATTTCCTTATAATGGCTACTTAATCAATATTCTAAAAAAAAATATTGCTACTCACATGAGACAGGCTTGTAAATTGCATTATGTTTGAAATAGTGCAACATCATTAAAATACCCTATAAAAGGTATTTTGGCATACATCATTATTCTTCATCGGAATTCTTTTTGGCGTTCTTATAAACGTACATTAGAATGGCTACTTATTCAATATGCTTCAAAAAATTTACATCCCACATATGCATTATGTTGAAATAGTGTAACATCATTAAAATACTTTATGAAAGATTCCTTGCATTTATCATAATTCTTTATCGGAATACTTTTTGCGTCCCTACAAATGAGCTATATTGACTACATAATCAATACTCTACAAAAAAGCATTGCTTCCCGCATGAGAAGGGCATATAAACTTCATTATGTATGAAATGTATCATAATTCTTCATTGGAGTCATTTTTGATGTTTCTATTAACGAACTATGATTACTAATTAACCAATACTCTACAAAATATATATTGCTTCCTACATAAGCTAGGGTTGTAAATTGCATTATGTTTCAAATAATGTAACATTATAAAAATGCCCTAAAAATAATTTTTTGGCAATATCATAATCTTTATCGGAATTCATTTTGGCGTCCCAATAAACGAACTAAAATGGCTACTTAATCAATATACTCTATAAAAAAAGTTCTTCTACACTAGAGAAGCATGTGATTTTCATTAAATTTGAAATAGTGTAACATCATTAAAAGGCACTAAAAAATTCTTTCATCATTTTCTTAGTAATAAAATTTTCAGTGTTTCTGAAAAAATCTAGAATTGCTATATTTCATGCACTGTAATAAATAACTGTTTGTCGTCTTTATTAATGGTACATAGGTACCAATTTTATTGTAATGTAACAACATTAAAATGTACCGTAAAAACGATTCTTATTGATTATATTGAAACGAAATATTTTTGTATATCCCAGTAATTTAACAAAAAACAGTATACAATTCCCTATCAGTGCCAAAATAAATTGATAAACGAAATAAGATAACAAATACAAGTCATCCCGAGCCTTTACTCGAGTTAGAGAACGGCCAGGTAGACGACTACACTATTTGAATTCATAGACACTTTCAACTGTGTTAGAAATGATTAAACCGAGTGCCTCTATCTATTTCGGGAATTGGCCAATCACATCTGGCCAGTTCGCGAATTGACTAATCGCATCTGGCCAGTTCGCGAATTGGCCGGCCAATTCTAGAATTGGCCAGTCATTTTTAAACGTTACTGACCAGTTCGGGAATTGGCCGGCCAGTTCTAGAATTGGCCGATTTCGGGTTTTGGCCGCAACATATATATATATATATATATATATATATATATATATATATATATATATATATATTAACAGAATATTCCATAATATTCCCTAACGAAATCTTTAACTTTCCTTTAGGGAATGTCGAGAATGTGTAAACATTCGTCCAAACATGGTTCATACGAGTACCGTTATTTTCCAGGTGAAATATCTGTAATTTTTCATAGAAAAATAAATCTTCTTCAAACATGAAAAATTTCGGCTTATTTAAATAGAGATTTTTTATAACAAAATTATGGTACCGAAGAATTTCTTAGTCAGGGCTTGAATTTCAGGGCGGGATGGCGGGATTCGCGCCCAAAAATTTGAAATCCCGCCCAAAAGAATTACGTGGACGGGAGGCTCCCGCCGAAACAATTTTTCATTTTGAAACTATGATCAACTCCCACGACCGTTTTACGAATTTTATGATATTTCCATGCGAGTAATCGACACATTTTGCGAGTTTTTTTACAGCGAAAAATCATTAAAAATCACGATTCTTTCCGTGACTGATTGACAAATTTCGCAATTTTTTTCCTGCAATCGATTGACGAGTTTCGTTCTATTTTCCGCGGCGAAATAGAGGTGATTCTGTTCGGAATCCCCCCCCCCCCCACAAAAAAAATAACGCATTCGATTCCAAAAATTATGAAACAGTGATGCCGCGGACGTACTGTTGCGCGTAAATTACGCAAAAGATCGGAGATGACACACAAAAGAAACGGCTATTACACGTTTCACAAGACGCGTGATTTCGTAAAAGTTTGCAAAAAAACGGCAAATATTGTTAAAAGATCGCGAAAAGACGACTAATTTCCGGCAAATTTCGTCAAAAGATTCTCGAAAGAATGCTTAATTTCGTGACAGAATTCTGTAAAACGGCAGTTTTCGTCAAAAAGGTCGCAAAAAACGTCAAATTTTGTCCAAAAATCGCGACAAACGGCAATTTAGGTAAAAAAATCGCGATAAAACATCAGATTTCATCAAAAGATCGCGAAAAAACGGCAAATTTCTTCAGAAAATTCACGAAAAAACGTCAAATTTCGTCCAAAAATCACGAAAAACGACAGATTTTGACAAAAAATTCACTATAAACGACAAATTTTCCCAAAATATCACGGAAAACGGCAATTTTCGTAAAAAAATCGCGATAAAACATCAGATTTCATTAAAAGATCGCGAAAACGGCTAATTTCCTCAGAAAATTCAAATTAAAAACGACAAATTTCCTCATAAAATTCACGAAACAAGGCAAATTTCGTCAAAAAATCCCGAAAAAAGGCAGATTTCGTGAAAAGATAGCGAAAAGATGCAACTTTCGTCAAAGAGAACCTCTCTTCCCTTTCTCCCCCAAAAAAATATTACGGGGAGTTCATTTTTCTGTTTAACAAACTAATTTTCCTGCTTCAATATATATTTTTTTTCTTTACTGCTCGAAAATCAGTTTCTGACAGCTCCAAATCTTTCTGAGTGAGTGCAATTCCTGAAAGCAGCCATTCATTAAACAAAAAGTATCCCTTTGCTCAACAAAGTATTCATTTTTTTAAAAAGTCTCTTTCGATGAATTTGACTTGCCCCTTTTTTAAAGAAATGCAAACAATAGTGATACTTATTATTTTCTACATTCAAATAAGTATTATTTTATGATTAAATTTGTATCTTGCACATTTAATATACAGAAAAATAATATTGGTTATAACAATTAATTATAAATTATAAATATAAATTTATTAAATTAATTAGAAGTTTTATTAATTATTATTAAAACAATTATTAGACCTGTGACAAAAATAATTAGCACCGGGAGGGAAAAAATCTAGAAAAGCCAGTAAATCTAGACAATATAAAAGTTTTTTTATACATTTTGCATAATTATTCTGAATTGTTGATAAAAATTGCTTCAGGGATATTTTTTATGTCTGTATTCTGGTAATTCTTTAAATAGCACATAAAATAATGGCGGGTTTTAAACATTTTTTCTCCCTCCCAAACAGCCAAACTCCCCTCCATTTATAAATGTTGGTAGGGAGACTCCCCTCCTTCGAAAAATTGAATTTCAAGCCCTGTTAGTCTAAAAATTCCAGGACACGTACGAACCATGTCCATATATTGTCGAAAAGTGCAATTTATACATTTATTTGTAAAGGGTTAAAATTTAAAAAGCACTCAGAGGCAGAGGTTCTGCTCTCAAAGCTGATAAACAAAAAGTGCTGAGTTCAAATCCACGTTGTGTCCGTCGACATCAATTATTCGGAGTTTTGTGTGATTTTCTTTATTTATTTATTTTTTTTTTTTAGAATGATATTTTTGTTTTCAGAACCGGTTTTGAAAGTGAAAATAGCTTTATAAAAATACATGCAATCAGAATGGAAAAAGTAAAAAACCAGCGATGTGGATATGGACCCTATAATTATCCTTTGCAACATATAGTTATATACATATATTTATTAAAAAATTTCGAACTGCTGACGAAATATTAGAAAATAACTCGCGCTTCTCTTCGTTTGCAGGAACCGAAGTCTTAAATGTCACGTTTATAGTATTATTTAATTTTTTTTCTTTTTTACTTTTTAAAAATAAAAAAGTGAAAGCTATGAATTAAAAATGTTTCAGTTTTAAATGAAAATTTTGCATTTTAAATATAATGAGATTTAAATGAAAATTAAAATCATATTTTAACCCTTTTCGGCTCAAAAAAATTCTGCTCGTAAAATCAAAAATTATGTGACACCGGAAATTACAAACGATTTTTGTAGAAATTAAGGACTCCTTAATTTAAGCTTTCATTGTAAAAGTAAAATTTTATTAGGTGCGCCCAGAGTGTGACATTGTGCCGGGAACGGTTCAAAGAAATTAAAGGGGGAAAATGTGACGGGAACAATATTTGGCGATTTATTACCTGCGGCCGACTAACATAAAAATACCTTCTTGATTTCTCTATCAAAATCTTCAGATTTGGTGAAGGATATTGAGCAAGTATATTGAATCATGAATAAAAATAACTTGATACAATGCTTAGCATACATTTAAGGAAGATCCAACTGGTCGCCAAAAGCGGCTAGTAAATGAAAGAGGCTCTTGAGCATAAGTTTATTTTATTTTTATTTATTTATTTATTTATGGATAATTTCAAAAAAGAAGCCTAAAAGAAATTCACTATCCTCAATATTTACAGAGTGATCTTTAAAAAAAAATTCCGCCATAACTAATGGTGTATAACAGGATGTTGATTAACCGAGATTTTATTCTTTTTAAGAATAATAATTAAACATAAGCTCTAACGGTTTATAAAAGCAAAATCTATAATTTGTGATGAATTTAATAAATTTCTTAAAAGCAAGCAAATTTATAGGTGATCCTGAAATGGACAGTCTATTTTCAGAATCTATGCTAATAAAAGAACAAATTGCTCTGTGTGTGTGTGTGTGTCTGCGATGGCTAGAGAAAACCATGGCACGTACGAGGCTCGTTTTTTTTGTGAAGTTAGTCCAAGGTCTCTCCTGATGTATCTGAAGCTCAGAATTTTGATTTTTTCATTAGTTTTCGAGATATTAATTACGAAGCACAACTCACTCTCATCAAAAAGACATTTTTTTTATGATCGGGAAACGAAAATGCTTATACATGCGCGGAAACACATTTACGCTTCAAAACGAAGGAAGAAATTTTTATCCGAGTTTATTTCTGTTTCGGGATCATTTTGTTTAAATCCAAATCAACCAAACTGCTTGGCGCAGTTAAATTTTAAAGACACATTTCGAAAGATCGTACTTTTAGGTCTCAAATGCTATAACCAATTCGAAAAAATATGGCAGTTACTTTAAAAAATATATATATCTAAAAGTGTTGTTTTCCCCAATACCATTTTCCTCCCTTTTTGTCAACGCCCCTCCAGGGCTCAATTTTTGTGATTTAAACAAACAAAAAATATTATCTTAAAAACAAACTTTCTTTTACTTGATACAATAGGTTTAAAAAAAAAATGGAATTTAACCCTTTTAAATACACTAACAAAAGAGGTCACTTTGCGACTCACGTAGAGCATATTTATTCTACGCTAAAATTATCCAAACGTACATATTTCAACATAATCTTTTAAAAGCATCTCAAAAGACCTGATTTACACCCCCAAAACCATTTTGAAACATTCGGACGGGTAGAAATTTTTTTTACAAAATAAAATGTTCGAAATATTTGATGAAATCAATAAAAACTTAGATCGTTTCATTTCGATAATACCTCTGCAGGGCGCAACCCTATAAGTACCGACAAACCAAAAATATATTCTTATAGCTAAAAGATTCTTTTGATGAAATCCGTTTTAAAAAATATGAGATTTAACCTTTTCAAGAACACCAGTAAAAGGAGGTCACTTTGCGACTCACGGAAAGAATATTTTTTCTATTGTAAAAGTATCTAAGCGTACATATTTCAGCACAATCTTTTAAAAGCATCCCAATGGACCAGATTTATACTCCCTACAAAAATTTCAAAGCGTTCGGTCGGGCAGAAATATTTTTTAATAAAATAAAATGTGCGGTAAAATTGATGAAATCAATAAAAACATTGCGGTTTTGCCTCAAAAGGACGCAATTTTATAGGACCGACAAACCAAAAACATGTTCTTAAAGCTAAAACATTCTTATAACCTATGTTGCAATCGGTTTTTAAAAAGTATTAGATAAAAGTATTAACCCTTACAAATACACCGTCAAATACGAATAATATCGCCGCTCATGGACGGTATATTTTTCCTAAGCTAAAAGTAATTAAATATCCGTATTTTAGCACAATCTTTTTAGAGCATTTCAATAAACCAGATTTACATCACTTACAAAAATTTTGAAACGTTTGAATAGATAAAATTATTCTTTACAAAAAAAAAAAAAAAAAAAAGAGTGATTTTTTTTTTACAAAATTAGGGAATACCTGAATATTTTATCACAATATCATTCGCTTTCTGTACGTTTAGATTACAAAAGTCAAATTACGTAGGAAATAAAATATCAAACAGCATATGCTTTCAATTCAATATCTTTTCGCGATTTTTCCACTTTCTGACAAAATGTGCTTAAAAATATAAAATTATACAATTTTGTGTTTCGTTTAACACGTTCGCTGCCGCTCTCGCAGTAGCGCGTGATATGGCGCCAACTTTAAGGGGTCAATCACGCGCCAGCGCGTGATGTGGGATGATGTCCAATAGCCAGTCACGCGGTGGCGCGGGGAAATCTTTCACTGATTCTTTGTTATAAAAAGTAAATCAGCTTCCGGGAAAAACCCACTTCTACAGTGCGGCATTAACTATCATCATATCTTCATGTAAGCGGCAGCGAATATGTTATTAAGGGTAATTTAGAAAACAGATAACACATTTGAAAACTGAATAACATCACGGACCCGGGCAACGCCGGGCAGGTCAGTTAGTAGAATAGAAAACAAACAACGAGAACTATGATTTAAGTTAGTGAGTGAAGACAAGAGTTTTTTTTTTTTAACATTCTTTCTTGTTTTAATGCCAAACGTCACGATATCGATAGATGCCGGTTTATTGTTTCAAACGTTAAGAAGGCATAAAGCCCCTACAATTTCAAAATTAAAGTATTTATTCTCGTGCGTGTTTCAAT
Organism: Maratus speculifer; assembly: GCA_964019185.1. Lineage (NCBI taxonomy): Eukaryota > Metazoa > Arthropoda > Arachnida > Araneae > Salticidae > Maratus > Maratus speculifer. The sequence goes on from OZ025294.1 coordinate 354,408,244, forward strand.
TACTAAACAGAATAATTGATGAAAATCGAGTGAACTCTGATAAAAAGTTTATCATTTTTAAAGTCGCAAGATTTTAAGAACTTCAACTTTTCATAAGCATTTTAATAAACAATTTATATCATTTGAGAAAGGTGTTATAAATAACTATTAAAACTATTATATTAAAAACAAATAAATATTGACATGTTTCGGTTCTAACTCTTATAAGAACCATAAATCATAATAAAAATTAAAAATGGAAATCGTCTCATGGTCAATACATATAGCACAATATGATATCAAAATGAATGAACCTTGATCTACATTTATACGCTAATTTTGTCATTTACACTGTCTGAAACAGTGTATCACCCTCTTTCTGTAAGATTTGGTACTAAAACAAGGAAAAATACTGTTTTTTTTTTTTTTTTTTTTTTTTCATACTTTACGCTTATTCCTTGCAAGTATAACTTTAACATGTTTGCTCGTTATCTCATTTTAGAACTCTCTGTATATTTAAAACAACCTTCTCCCCCTACTCGAAATCGAGAAAAACAGGGCCTGATTAATGCATGGGCCTCCCGGGCCTTGGGCCCGGGCCCACAAATTATGTGGTTGATTTTTTCCTTAATCAAATACTTTTCAAATAATATTGTTTTATAAAATATGAAACGTAAAATTTAAATATTCTGAATGTCTCAATAAAAATTTTTAGAAGCTTTTAACCTAGGCACTTTTTACTCAAACAACTTTGTCAACTCATCAAATAAATCTTCTTTTTTTTCTGATAGTGTCACCGAAAATGGGTAGGTAAGGGGGCCCAACTTTTTAACAGGCCCTGGGTCAGGGCCGTAGCTAGAATTGAATAGTAGGGGGGGGGGGTAAGAGAATGTAGGGGGGGGGGGGCTCATAATTTTTTCTCTCTCTCTCTCTGACGCAGAAAGATAAATTAGTGCATATTTACACTGTAGATACTGTGTTTCTTATTAAACTGTAGTAATAATTTCATTTTATGCTTAGAAAAGTACAGGATGGCGAAAATTTTGAGTGTATAACTTGGAGCAAAATTAAACATCATGTCGGTTTCATGTGTACAAATAAGATGAGGGAGTGTTGAAACACTTATTTTAGGGACAGTTTAGTATTTCTGCAAAACTGTGAAAGGGTCTCAAAAATAAATTAAATTTTGAACAAAATTTCATTTGAATTTTCGGAACAGAAATTTATTTAGTGACCTTGGAATCTTTTCCAGGGGGGGGGCTCAAAATATTTTAGGGGGGCTGAGCCGCCCATAGCGCCCCCTTAGCTACGGGCCTGCCCTGGGTCCAATTTCAGCTTGATCGGGCTCTGATCGCGAATAATTAATAGATAACGCAACAACAGCTAATAACTCGGTAATTCCATTCTCTAAACTTTTCGACCTTTACAGCGGCGGCATTATGTAAGACAGTATAAGAGGATTTGTTTCACGTAATTTGTTATTGTCCCACATTTCTTCGGCAGCTGTAAAATAAAAAAAAAAAAAAAAAAAAAAAAAAAAAAAAAAAAAAACCGTACAGAGGCATGTTTATTCTCTTTCACTGGTTGCAGTTCCTGGAAAGACGGATGCAAGAATTTCGAAGCTGGATTTCAGGAAAAAAGAGATCCGATTTGATAAAACGCGAATTGTAATTTGAAACGATTACGGTAAGCCCTTCCTTGTATCGATCTCGACATTTAATACCGACGTAACAGAATAGAGAGGATTTCACTTCATTTCATATGTTTGCATAAATCGTATCATACATACCCCCTCTCCCACCTCCTTTTTTGTTTTTTTCTTTTACCCTAGTAAACTTTTCGAAATGCCTTCTATGTCCTTTTTGTTATTCTTTTACACAGAGTATCGGATTTGAATTAAAGAAAGGAAACTATTTATCACGTTTCATGAAAATAAATGAACATGTTCAGAATGTAGTAAATTAAAACAAATAGGGTAGAGCGGGGAATTTGAGAGGTACTTTTTTTTTAAATTTTGATATGCCAAATTCATTTATTAAAAATGATCAAATTTGAGCATAGAGTAGGCTTCATGTTTCAATTTCTGTTCCAAATAACACATTCCCGTTTTTTGTTTATTTATTCATTTACATTCTCAATAAATAAAGAAGTAAATAAATAAGTAAGACAGTTTCACAAAATGGGGTAATTGAAAGGTATAGTTATATCCTGTATAACGTTTTTGTGTTGAATAAATGAATAACAATTAAAAATTAAGATTGCACAAAATGTGCTTCATTACTTAAAAGACGTTAAAAATAGATTGAAAGGTGTTGAATTATATTACATAATTTCTACGACTTTGATCTATAAGCGGTGCCATCCAGGGATGTAGTGGTAAAATAAACAGACTCTCTAAGTAGAGGATATATGCTCAAGGCAGAGGGTATAACCCTAGAGTGTATATACTATAGCTTTCTTGAGAAACAGAGAGTATACGGTGTTCTTTGAAAGGATCCACAAGGTATACAGCGTATATCCGCGTGTACTCTCCACTACATCGCTGGTTATCATTATATTTTAATAATTAAAATGAAAGTTATATTTTGATCCAATAATAATTTCAATAAATCGCAACATCGATACAAGATTTTGTTTTTTGACATTCCCATAATTAATTTTATTAATATCGGAAGATACTAATGTCACTGATTAGAACATAAAAAATACACTCTTCGTAACCACTTTAATTTTTAGCAATTATTTATCGACAAAATATTTATCAAGTCTTTGTCACTTTTTTCAGGTCACCCTTTTTGGTCACTTTTTTTCTGACCTTGTCTTTTCTGTCTCTCTTTTTTTTTTTTTCGATAACCTTTTTTTTTAAAAAAAAAAAAAAAAAGAAAGAAAGAAAAGAAAAGAAAGAAAAAGAAAACTGAGTTTTTTGAGATTATTTCTGAACAGCAACACCAGCTAATTTCATGCATTAGCAATCGAAAATATATTAAAACTTATGCCACAAAGTTATCTTTTTGGATTTAAGAACAGCCTTTTCAGCTTGAATTTATATTGTTCAAATGAAATCGCGCGAACAGAGCCGTCCTTAAAGGTGTGCGACAGGTGCGGCCGCACAGGGCCTCGCGCCTAGAGAGGCCTCACACCTGGACACAAAATATTTTTCCTTTGATAAAAAGAAGATGGTGTAATAGAAAATCTTTAATATATACTTATGATTTTAATTAAGAAAAGTTAATGGTCTTGACATAAAATATAGTCTCTGTTGGAAGAGCGACATTCAACATCAATTTGCCATCATTACTTTTGAAATTGGTTCAGTAGTTCCAGAAAATATCCTTACGGCTGCGCACAGACTTCAATACTTTCAGTTAAACTAAAAAAGCAATAAATCTAATCTTTGAAGAAGCAGTATTTCCGATTATTGGTGGGACGGGAACAAAAGGTTGCTTGCTAGTTTTGGAACCTCTTTGAATGATTTTTGGGGGGACGGAGAGTATCGAATTGACAAAGGAAGGGAAAGTTCCTAGTGCAATTATCTCCCCAATCTTCCGTTGTAAAGCTGTCAACTGATTTCGCGTTCGATTTTTCTCTTGCAGTTCAAGTTCAGTGCACTGAAAAAGCAATTATACATCAAACGCGCCGACTGGAAGACAGCGACGCCTGACCACAAGAAGTAGTCAAATGTGTTTGGTGTTTACAAACACGCAAACAAATGCTACTCCTTTATAATAGTTAGGAGATCGAACCTTGGCTCACCGGGTCGTAGTATATAGGTAAAAACCATTCTTTTTTATTGATAGTATAGTAGATAAGATTATGAAAGTAGTCTGAAAAGAAAGGGCTTCGCAAAATGCTTGCACCGGGCCTCGTTTTAAACCGTTCTTTTCGTTATACTGCTCAAAATAAGATGTACGCATTTTCTTTTGTGTCTTTTTACAAAACGAAGTAATCAGAAAAAAAAACATATCTATGCATTTTTACACTTTTTAAATAATTCCATATAGAATAAGGACAAATAAATGTAATTGTTTTATTATTAAAATTTAATGGAAAACTGTAATCTACGTATCTATAAGGAAAAGAAGTTCGATTGCGTGTTCTTAGATGCGTGTGTGTCTCTTGTCTGCATGTGTGCATGCGTGAGTGGTAATCGCTGGGCAGCTACGACATCTGGCAGGCAAGTATCTCTATATCTGTCGCTATGCACCTTAAGGTTCCTGTTCCTACCTGCGAAGACACTCCCGAGCTAATGCTATTCTTATGGGGAGGCATTTCACTAACAACTCTTTCCCATTTTGACATTATTCTTTATTATGTTTACATTAAGATCTCATTATATTTATGTTATACATTGTTAATAACTGCTACTCTTCTGTTGTTTCCCACATTAAGCTGCTATCAGATTCACCAACATTTCGTAAGAATTTTGAGCCAACACTTGATTTCCTCCAACTTTTCGCGAAATATCCTGCCAACACTCAGTGTGATAGCAAACTGCAATGTCTCCTCAACTTTTTTCCACAGTTCCAAAAAAGCCTGGTCTAGCTTAGATTTTTCATCCAACATCCAACATTTCAACGAATCAGAGATAAGCGATTGATACGAATAGGAGATAAATATTAACGCCTGGCGCTAGTAGGACTGGTTTTTCGGCTTTTCCTCCAACTTTTTCAAAGACAATTGTAACCTTTTTCTCTCTTTGAACGAGAAAAATGTTGGGGTTAAAATCGCATGAAAAGTTTGTCTCGCCTAAAGTCCGTGAATCTGATAGCAGCTTTACAGAGTGTTCAGGCAGAGAGAATCCCCTGTATTTTATTTTGAATTAAGAATATCTACGACGCATTTTAAAATATTTTTTTATTTAATTGAGATTAAAAAAAAAAATCTGATGGTTAACAGTATTATTTGTAAACAAAATCAGATGATAAAACTTCTCATAGATATTTAAAAGAATAATTTAAAATTTGCTAAAAAAAGGGGGGGGGGTAATTTAAAATCGTTATAACTCGAAATTTCATTTGTAGAATTTTAATTGTTTTTCATTTAAATAAACAGAAATATATAAGATTTAATTCTGATTCAGCAATTTAAAAAACATTAATTTAAAAAAATAATAAAAATGTTTAAAGTAAAATTCGAAAAATCATAATTTGAAATCAAATGGGTAAAGAAATAATTCAGTAACAATTAATAATACTGCATTAATACTCAGTAGCGAAGAAGTTAACGGTGTACTCGAAAAAATATTTTTCCACCGTCAACAGATCAAAATTTTCTGAGACATTTTCAGGCTCATTTTTAAAAGTTAAAACATAAAAATTGTTGAGGTGATTTTCGAAGAGATTTATAAGAGGGCGTGTGATTTAACTATTCGCTCAATTCTTTAGAATTCGATTTATAACCAATTACTTCATCAGTATGACTTTTTTCTTTTTCGTTTCCAAATTTTTCACTTCGGAAAATTCGGTTCAAAACGCCAACTTGGACAAAACATTTTGCAATATTTTCTGCATTTATCATAAAATCGACAAGCACGGCACACTATGTAGTTTCTAAATAACAGAATTTGCTAGTTTGATACATTCAAAAGCAAAAATAAATTTAAAAATAAATGAGAGAGAAAAAAAAAAAAAAACAGTTTGGATTGGAATGCACCATTAAATGCTAAATATATAATTATTATCATTATTTTTTTTTAATCACTGGAATTACAAAGTCAGTGATGATATCACACTCAATTTCGCCGTATTTGATGAAATCCAGCGTAAGCAGATGGTTTACACACTTTCCCTCTATCGAACGAAGCTATAAACAAAACCGAAGGAAAAATGAACCGAAAGGTAAAAAACTAATAATCACTTATGAATAAAGGCTTGAAACAATCTCGGAACTCCTCCTTAAAGCTCTATCATATGTGTGTCTGGACAAAGTTGCGGTGATATCTGACAATCAGCAAGAAGAGCGAGGTTTTTCCCGCAAGCGCAAATGTGATTAGAGCTCTCTTCACTTTCAATTATTTTGTACTTTTTGCTTTCTGAGAACTGCTCCGATCAAAGAATATGTTCTGCAAAACGAAGAATACGCAGGTAACGAAAGAAAGTAACTTTAGGTCGTTAAAAAATAAGGTTCCAGCTTTATAGTTACGTATTTTGCACCTAGTGATTATGCAAGATGAAAAAAAAATGCAAGAAAATTATAGACTTCTCTCATAGATATCATTTTGTTGTATTCATTCGACTTTTTTTTTCTGTCACGGCAACTGCGTAGATTTTTTGAATTGTATTGTGTTGATTTTTTTTTTCTTAAATTCTTGGTATGATATCAGGAAAAATTTCGAAATGCTATTAAGAATGTTCTTAAATCATAAACAGGACAACTTTAAGTTTTAACTTATTTTTGTAGGAAATGCATAAAACTAACAGCTGTTGCTGTTCAGAAACTATCAAGCTGCACTGATTTTCTCATTTGTTTCCAACCACGATAGATTTTTTAGAAAATAATGTCAAAGTGAGAGTTTTAAACCATTTTCTTGCGTGGAAGAAGAAAAAAAAAAAAAACCCCAAATTGGGATGAAAAACGTGTTAGTCCCATAATCGAATTCGCTTGTAAGTAAATACGTAATTTATTGACCAATAAATGGAAAATTCCATTCGATTCTAAATCACTTCCATAGTCAGGTCTTCCAATTTTATATCTTTCCGTTAGAAAATGAATTTGTAAATGTTGTTCGGGTGTTTGTTTTTATTTACCTTAATTTTATTAATTAATTATTACGAAATTCAATATTTCTATATTTCCATAGATTGATTGATAGATATTCATGATATTTACACATATTCATATAAAAGGCCGAGTCGTGAAAGGGATAAGTAATCAGGTCCATTAATTCACCCGAAACAAAGAAATAGAAATTATACACTAAAGAATCAAACTGTAATTAACAAGAGAGATTTATTGAAAGAAAATTAATTATGGATACATGTCCAAATTATTGATATGATATATACATGAAAGTTTGCATTGCAGTAAAAATAATAATGCTATAATGTAAAGATGGAAAGCCTCAACATGTATATGTAATTTAGAAAATGGGTAAAATATTAAGTGCTCGGAAAAATATGAGCTCGCTTATCCCAATACCAAATCCTGAGAATCATCGCTATATCAGCTCGCTTTCCTGCTAAAATCAATTCCTTGGAAAAATCCTTCACTCAAATCTCAGATACACAAAAACTCTTTTTCCAAAACTCCCCAACCTAACTCTCTGCTCCCCATTTCTATCTTTCTCGTATTAACATAAAGACACCCATTTCCATATTAATATTAACATTATCCAACCGATTTCTTTCCCTTTCCTCCAACTCTTTCTGGGATTGGATACTTTCATATTCATTCATAGATTCCCTAATACTTCTATATTCTATATTTTTAATATTACCCCTTTATTATTATTAGAAGGTAAATACCATTGCTCGCCCCTTTTCGCATAACCTTTCATCTTTCCAGATAATGTAACTATCCAGCCTCCCTTTGCGGAACACCCTTTGATCTTTTCAGATATTTATGCGGTGTCGGAAAAATGTACGGATATCTGCTTTGAAATTTGTTCCCGTGCAATAAATAAACTATCGAATTGACGCAGTTACAGGTATATGTTTCGACAATACTAGAGACCCTTTCTCGCTTTCTTGCTACTAACAATTGTGCTTAAAATTCTTATTTCACCTGATCTAAGTTACAAGGGCTAGCGATACTTTCGTCAATAGATGTATATGTATGGGGTCTAAACTCCCTTCTTTCAGCTAACATCTGTGCATAACAAAAATGCCTTTGGCAAAATACTTTGTATTGTGGTTACTGAACGCGGCACCACTTTGATTCTTTAAATAAATGATTTTTCTTTGCGCCTTCCGAACCTACACATTCTTTGAATTATTCTACTCCATTTATCTGAATTTAACTTCGAAGGACTGAAATTTGCTGGACTTTGTCTCAGCAATGTGTCAAAACATGTTGCGCTTGTACACAGCAGTTGAGAACATCCTCAAACCAAATTAATATTTTTCTCATTATATGAATTTTGAACGAATGAATAATTTTCAGTTTCAGTTTCAGATATTTAAACGCTAGGTATTCTTTTATGTATTTATTTAATCACTGGAAGTATACGTTCAGTGATGATATCACACTCAAATCCGCCGTATTTGACGAAATCTAGCATAAGCAGATGTTTTATACACTTTCTATCTATCGAATGAAGCTATAAACAAAACCAAAAGGTTAAAAAAAAAAAAAAAAAAAAAAAAAAAAAAGTAATCATGAATAAAGGCTTGAAACAATCTCGGAACTCCTCCAAGCTCTATCGAATATGTGTGTCTGGACAAAGTTGCGGTGATATCTGACAATTATCAGCAAGAAGAGAGAGGTTTTTCCCGCAAGCGCAAATGTGATTACAGCTCTCTTCACTTTCAATTATTTTGTACTTCTTTTGCTTCTGAGAACTACTCCGATCAAAGAATATGGTCTGCAAAACAAAGAATAAAGACAAGTTACTAAGGAAAGTAACTTTTGTTCGTTAAAATATCTGGTTCCAGCTTGATAGTTGCGTAATTTACATACCTAGTTATTATGGAAGATGAAAAAAAATGCGAGAAAATTGCAGACTTTTTGCACGGATCATTTTGTCGTAATCATTCAATTTTTTCCCCTGTCACGACAACTGCGTTTACATTTTTTGTGTTGTGTTGTGCAGATTTTTTTAAATCAAGAAATATTCTTGATATAATGTCGGGAATACTTTCGAAAAGCCCTCTTAAATCAAAAAGGGCAACTTTAAGATTTAATTTATTTTTGTTCGAAAGAGCTTGAAACTAGCAAGATTTGTTGTTCAGATACTATATGATCACACTCATTACCCTGTTTCTTTGCAAACCCAATAGATTTTTAGAAATAGTGTTAAAGTGGTTGTTTTGAGCCGAATTCTCGCGTGGAAAAAGAATAACCATCCAAACTGGGGTAAAAAATGTGTTAATCACATGATCGATGACTCAATGGATAATTTATTGATGAAAAAAATAAAAATACTGTTCGATTCCTAATCGCATCCATAGTCAGGCTTTCGAATTTTATATTTTTTCGTTAAAAAATGAATTTGTAATTGTTTCAAAACTTTTGCGCTTGTTGAGCTGAGCAAGTTGAAAATAGCCTTAATCAATAAATAATTTTTACTTTCAGTTTCAAATATTTAAAAATTATTATTATTATTATTTTTAAATCACTGGAAGTACACAATCAGTGATGATATCACACTCAGTTTCGCCATATTTGCTGAAATCAAGCTTAACCAGATGTTTCACACTCTTTCTCTTTATCGAAAAAAGCTATGAACAAAACCAAAAGGTAAGAAAAAAAAAACAATAAGAATCACTTATGAGTAAAGGCTTGAACAATCTCGGAACTCCTCCAAGCTCTATCGAATCATCATCGTATGTGTCTGGACAAAGTTATGGTGATATTTGACAATCGGCGCAAAAAGAGAGGTTTTTCCAGCAAGCGCAAATGTGATTATAGACTCTTCACTTTCAATTATTTTGTACTTTTTGCTTCTGAGAAGTGCTCCGATCAAAGAAAATGGTCTGCAAAACGAAGAATAAATATAGAGAGGTTACTAAAGAAAGTAACTTTTGATCGTTAAAAAACTCTGTTTCCAGCTTGATAGTTACGTATTTTATATACCTAGTCATTATGGAAGAGGAAAAAATTGCAAGAAAATTGCAGACTTCTTGCGGAGATCATTTTGTCGTATTCATTTAATTTTTTTTTTCTGTCACGACATCTGCGTTTACAATTTTTTTTTTTTTTTTTTTTTTTTTTGTATTGAATTGTGTTGATTTTTTTTTTCTTAATCAAGAAAAATTCTTGATATAATATCTTGAATAATTTCGAAATGCCTTTAAGGCTGTTCTTAAAAAATAAAAAATAAACTGTATGACATAACTTTTAACTTATTTTTGTTTTGAAAAGCATGAAATTAGCAGGCGTTGTTGTTTAGATACTAACTAATCGCACTCATTTTCCCGTATGTTCGCAAACATAAGGGATTTTTCAGAAAACACTGTCAAAGTGGGCATTTTGAACCGAATTTTACCATGAAAAAAGAATACTCAAACTAAAGTGAAAAAAGTGCGAGTCACGTGATTAAGTTCGCTTATAACTCAATAGGTAATTTATTGATCGAAAAATTAAACATTCCATTCGATTCCAAAAAATCACATCGTCAGATCTTCCAATTTTATATTTTTCCGTTAAAAAAGAAATTTTTAGATCTGTCAAAATATCTTGCGCTTGTTGAACAGAGCACTTTAGAATAGCCTTAAGAGCCCACAATAGTCACAGGAAAAGTACACAAAAAGACCCGGATGACCATGTAAAGTCTATGGGAGCGTTCTTTTCTATTATCTCGTTCAAATTTTAATATTTTGACATGATTTTTTTTGCATAAAATAGTTCAGGACGATCCACAACCGGGCTAGTTTTTACTTTTTCGATTTTGGTTTTAGATTTTTTTTTAAAAAATTACTTTAATTTTCAAAACCGGTTTAAACCGGTTTTGAAACTGAAACTATCATAATATAAAAAATATATAACCAAAATCGAAAAAGTGAAAACTAGCCCGGTTGTGGATCGTCCTGAACTATTTTATGCAAAAAAAAATCATGTCAAAATATTAAAATTTGAACGAGATATTAGAAAAGAACGCTCCCATAGACTTTACATGGTCATCCGGGTCTTTTTCTGTAATTTTCCTGTGACTAGTGTGTGCTCTTAAGAGCCCACAGTAGTCACTCAAAAAAGACCCGGACAATGATATTAAGTCTATGAGGGCGTTCTTTTCAAATATCTCGCTCAAATTTTAATATTTTTACAGGATTTCTTTTTACTTAGGATGGCTGAGGACGATCTACAACCGAGCTAGTTTTTAGCTTTTCGATTTCAGTTTCAGATTTTCTTAAAGAAAAAGAAAAGAAATACGTGTGGCACTCGGGGACTGCCGCGGTAAAGCTATTGCATAGCATTTTTTATCAACTTATGCAATTATAATTATTTATTTATTTTTTATTTATGCAGTTTTTTTTTTCGTTTTTGATATTAATTTAAATTTTTTCTTTTTCTTTGATATTAATGCAAGTTACACTTTTTGAGCGTGATGACTGATAAGAAAACAATTTTTTTTCTTTTATTGATTTAACGAGAAGTCTGCCGAACTGAAACGACGTTAGCCGGAGTGTTAGGCTTTTTTCTCGTTACGGAATTTCTAGATTCCGTCGCCGCGCTCAAAGCCCGCTATAAACGCTATGCAATAGCTTAAAAAAAAAAAAAAAAAAAAAAAAAAAAAACTAAATTTCCGAGCCGATTGGAACCAGTTCTGGAATTAAAACTATCATAATATAAAAAATGTATGTAGCCGAAATCAAAAAGGTAAAAACTAACTCAGTTGTAGATCGCCTTCAGCGATCCTATGAAAAAAAAAAAAAAATCATGCAAAAAGTATTAGAATTTGAGCGAGATATTTGGAAAGAACGCTCCCATAGACTTAATATTATCATCCGGGTGTTTTTTAATGACTCGAGTGGCATCTTAAGTTCCATTATATGTTTCTTATGCTGTCACGCAGTCATTTGTAAATTTTCTTGTAGAACAATCTAATAGATGCTATTCAAATCTATATTATAAAGCAAAAGCCTGTGCATGGGTGACAGAGACAAAAACATGAGCAATAAATTTTATTTTTACTCCTTAAAAAAAAAAAAAAAATTCTGAACATCGCATAATTTCAATTTTTGTACCGAATAGATTTGCGGGGGGGGGGGGGGGGGAGGCGGAATGTTCATTCTAATGCAATTTGTTTGAAAACTGTCAAATAATTGATTACCTCAATTTATTTACTCTTTAACATAAATTCGAAGTAATTTTTTTTTTCTTAAGGTGACATAGGTAACAATGACACTGTACATTAAAATGGGTCAAAATGTCAGTTTTCTTTTTTAATATTAATTGAAAGCTCCTTTAATTGTGAATATTTTGACACCTCATTTTTACCCATTACAACAATTATATCACGAGATATTGTAAACTTGGTTAATAGATTCAGCATAATGATCCATACAAGTGAAAACTTTATTTTTCTCCTGAACTGATTTTTATCCTGTTTCTTATTTTTATAATTTGCTTGTTCGATAAATACAGTAAACCCCCGATAATTCGGATTAATTGGGACCGGACCTAATCCGGATTATCGAAAATCCGGATTATCCGGAGAATTAGAAAAAAAGGAAATAAAATAAAACATACTTACAGAAAATCACCTTTATGTTAAACTTATTAAATATTTACAGAGAGTAAAAATGTTTACTTTGCTTAATTTTTCCGAAAAGGTATTAGAAAAAGTTTTTTTTTTATTAAGAATACGACTATGAAACAAGTTAATGTTATGAAATTTGCCAATCGCTTTTTAAACTTGAAAAAAAAAAAAAAAAAAAAAAAAAAAAAAAAAAAGGCCAAACCGATCCGGATTAACGGGGTCCGAATTAGCGGGGTTCTACTGTACTCAGGATTTTTTTTTCTTCCTTTTTTATAACTTGCTTTTCGGTCTTAGGGAAAAAAAAAGGCTTTAATATTTACATATTAAGAATTTTGACTTTTTTGTTAATTTAGATAGAGGTTTGATTTTTTTTTTTACTTGTTCTTCTAGGTGGGTCATTTTCAAAAAACTTGTACATTCTATGTCCCCCAACTTTAAGAATTTTTAATAACTAAAATAAAGTTTTAAAAATAAAATTTAAACATTTACATTATTTGTCTGACTGTTTAGAGTAAATGTGGGCTAAATATTATCAGAAATTAAAAATAATATTAGTGTAGGTATGGTTTCAATGTGTCAGCTATAGCTAAAATGCTATGTCCCCTCTTCCCTTTTTACTTTTTCATCTGCTAGAAAATTATAAATCAATTGTCAAAAGTGTTAATTTTTTCAGTTGTGACAATTGTTGTATGTCTTATCTGTAGCATAGACCATATAATATGTTTTTAAAAACTTGTTCTTTTATAAAAATGGAACAATTTATTGTTGTCCCCAGATTTTTTCTCCTCTGTTACTTCCACTCTGTTACCATATTTATTGTAATAAATTATCACTACTAAGTGTTCAACACAAGGTTCTACAGTTCTTTGAACAGTCTATTTTTAGATGAGGCCACCATTTTTTAAATTATTAAGTTATTTTCACCGTGGTGTTGAACTAAAGCATTTACAAGATAAGGATGTTTTATTCAGTTTCCCCTCTGTTACCAGCTTATTTATGTGAAATTTATTTTTTTAATACTTTTATAAAATTTTAATCATAAGATCAAATGGTGCTTCTTAAATAAATAGGCTTAGTTTTTCTTGTTTTTAATTCACTTTGTGCTGATAAAATTATTTGTAGTTTTTTTCCCCTCTGTTACCATTCCCCTCTGTTACCATGCTTATGGTAACAGAGTGGAACAAAGTGTAACAGAGTAAGAAACTACTAAAAAAAACAAGTTTATTTAAACACTGTTCTTGAAGGCTGCACATTCTCGTTTCATGTTCTTAGAACAGAATTAAAAATATGCATTTTTCTTTTTAAATATAAAATAGTAGTTTTTGTGGTGAGCTAGTTTCCATAAACATTAGGCTTTAATTTTCGCAAACGAAATGCTTCTTTAATTGTAGTCATTTATATTTATGAATCAATACTACTTATTTATGAAAAAATAATGCAGCATGAAATACCATTATTTTCGAATATTAATTTTTGCAAAAGCCTTTAATTCTTGCTTGGTCCGTTTCAAATTTTAGGATATCTTATAACACATGATAAAAATGTATTAAAGAAGAAAAGATAATTATTTAAATAGAAAAGAATTTATAAAAAAGATTCGCCGTGTCAAATACTACTATTTTCAAATAGTAGGGTAGATGTGCCAGTAATGGGCCACCTTAAGGAATTTCTCTAAAAAATAATTTTTTATTAATAGTTATAATTATTGTATTCCAATTTTTTTCATATTAGATTAATCTTTCAACAATATTTAACTAATCCCACAGTTACATTTCCCAATAGAAATAAAAATTTCATTTTAAATAATAGAAATATGTCTAAACACCCAAATGCCCAGTAATGGGCCACCTATGTTCCAGTAATGGACCGCCTATGTTCCAGTAATGGGCCACCCTGCAAAAAATACCAGATAATTATTTTTAGGTGCGTTCGTAATTATGTAAATAGGTAGCGCCTATAATTGTCGTTCAGTCCGTCTGTCTGTCCATCTATCTGTCCGTTTGTCTGACAGTCTGTCTATCTGTCCGTTTGTCTGTCCGCATATAACAACGGAAAACTATCCAACCGAATCGTTTGAAATTTAAAATACATAATTATTACATAATTTTGTCGAGTCATTTCAAATTTTATGAAAATCGGATGGATAGATCAATTACAGGGACATTCAAAAGGATTCCGTTACATTACGGCCAATAGGGAAAAAAGTTTTAAATGCATTTTAATCGTTTGAAATTTAAAACATATAATTATTGCGTAATTTTGTCGAGTCATTTCAAATGTTATGAAAATCGGATGCATAGATCAATTACAGGGACAATCAAAAGGATTCCGTTACATTATGGTCAATGGGGAAGAAGTTTCAAATGCATTTTAATGATGTTACACTCATTCGAACATAATAGAATTGGCATGAATCTATGAAATATATACTAAAATATGCATTCTGTACAATCTGCGACGCAAAGAATTTTTATTATTAAATTACAGGGCTACACAAAAGTATTCCACTATATAATGCTATACGGGGAAACATGGTTTGGTACGTGTTTTAATTATATTCAACTATTTCACATTTTATGAATAAGATATACGTTGCTGAGGTGTAATAAGAATTACTATTCCTGTATATTTACAGAATTTCAACCAATATACTGTATCCGAAGTACTATTTACTATAAAAGCAAGATCTGAATATTTTTAAAACTTCGTTATCGTATGAACGCACCTCATTTGCTACGTTCATGTGCAATTTCCAACTTGTTCTTTTTATGTCTGCGTAAGTCGCATCTTCTTCTTCTTCAGAATCCACATTATCCTCTTGTATACAAAATTCCGCCTTTTTGAAGCAATTGTAAATTGTTTTTTCTTCAATTACCCCCATTGATCCCGTTCTTATATGTATAACTATTCAATTAACACTGTTTTGAGAAGGATGTTGAAAGGTGTGTGAAAGGAGGGGGTTGATGAATTTGTTGGACTTAAGGAACAAGAAAATTCAAGCAGAGGAGTAATATAAAAAAAAACTCAGCACTGAACGATAAATTAGGAATAAGAGATGGAAATTTGATTTCATGTGATTTCGAAGTATTTTTTTACAACTGTATAAAGAACATTTTATGAAAATATTCGTTATATGGAGATAGATATTTCGCTATATAGAGACTGTTTTTAATGTAATCATGGGAAAAGGGGAACATTCCTACTAAAAATTCGTTATATAGAGAAATTCGATGTATGGAGTTTCATTATAGAGAGACTTGACTGTATTTATAAAGAAATTGTCTTTATTAAATTCTAGTAAGTAAAATTTAAGTATTAAATTTGTTTATTTAGTTTTCAGTTTAATCAAAATATTTTATCACTACTGAAATTACACTTTTAGTATTGGTCACTTGGGTGGCCCATTACTGGCAAATCACGAAATAAGCAATCCAGTAATGGACCACCCCTCCTAAAATCTTAAAAATAAATAAAATTTTATAAATGGCCATTGGTATATTAAATTCAACGTTTTATATTGCTAACCAAACAAAAACATTCAATTTTTACAGAAAAATAAAAAAGATATAAAACTAAGTAAGTAAAGTCTGCTCTTAGCATGTTCATTAAGATTTTCAGTGAAAAACAGAAAAACTGTGAAACTTTATTTTCTGCTTCCTAATTGTTTTGACGAAAAGTGTAAAAAATTAATCCAGCTTATAAAGCATGCAAGGTAGAGTTCAGAAAAAAATAATAAAAGCTTAACTATTATTTATTATTTTTTTATAAACCAAAAAGTGCGAGGTGGCCCATTACTGGAAGGTGGCCCATTACTGGCACATCTACCCTAATTTTTGTAAAAATCGTCTTTTCTTGGGTTAAAGCGTCATCCAGTTGGCACGCGAATTTGTTAAAATTTGAAAATCTAAGGTGAGCTGTTATAAATTGAAACACAGATTATAACATGATAAAAATTTATAAAAACAATGCCATGTGAAATACCAGTATTTTCTAACAGTAGTTTTTTTGCAAATATCTTAAATTCTGCCATGATCTGTTGGAAACATCGAAACTTCATGATAGCTTATAACACATAATAAAAAGTTATATATATAAAATTGCCTGGTCTAATCCCACTATTTTTTAATACTATTTTTTGCAAAAATCTTAAATTCTTGCTTTAAAGCACCACTACCTCGACTAATATATGATGAGATTTTTTTTTTTTTTAACTAAGCAGTGCGTTTGTCATAGCACATGATATAAATTTACAAAAGAGAATGTCCCGCCAAATACCACTATTTTCCAATAAATATTTTTGTAAAAATCTTACATTCTTGCTGGATATGTTTGAAACATTAAGATCGTATACAGTACATGATATAAACTTATAAAAAAAATATGCCACATCAAATATCACTCCACTATCAATCAACGTTCCCTTCGATTACTTTTTTTTCCACTCTGTTACCGTCAATTTAAGTTGGTATATTTCACTAAAAAATTTATCAATCATCATTTTGAATAATTAATTGTGTAACTTTAACTAATATTTATTTTATGTAATATTTTTTTATAATTTAACTGCAAAAATGTGAATGCACATTTAAATTAAACTTATGATTTTTCCAAAAAAGTAACAGAGAGGAAATTCTTTGTATTTTACAAAAATAAAAATAATCATAACAAAACAACAGTTAGAATTTTCTGAAAGTAGCAATCATGTAATTAAAGGAAATGTGATATTTACTGTTTTAGGGGGTTTATTTTTTTAAGTAAAATTTTTTGACTGGTGGTAACAGAGGGGAACATTTTACTGTTGCAAGTTCATACTTTATTTTTTATTTGACGTTCTAAATCAAAAAGTAAACTGCTGTCTTCAGTTTTATATACAAGAAATGTTTTAGTATCATCTGATATTTTTATAAGTTGCATTAAAAAAAATTTCTTTTTTGGTGAAAAATTTCCCAAATGTACAAGTTTTTTGAAAATGACCCAGGTGTATTTAATATTTTTGTGCATGGATTTAAATAATTCGCGACGGGAGCTTTTTACGAAAATTCTAATGTTTTGTCACTGGTTTTTAAAAAGAGATATTTGTGCGTTATTAAATAGGGAAAATACTCCGATTAAATAAGGCAAATTTTACTGTAAAATTTTACTGGTGGGGGCAAACAAGGATTTTTATAAGCCTTTTCTTGGCACGTATACATGTCGTTCTTCCCCAAGGGGTTAACTTTAAATTTTATAGTTTTTTTTTTTTTTTTTTTTTTTTTAATATTTAAACTGAGAGTTTGTTGAACTCCTTTATTTTTAAATATACACGAGAAAAAAAATCACATTAAATGTAAAATCCCATACATCTAAAAATCCATGCACAGTTTTATGCTGTGAAAAAAAAAATCCAAGCAAAATTATTCATATTTATAAAAGTAGTAGGAATTTAAAAAAAGCTAATTAAAAAAATAAAATTTTAGTAAACTGATTGTTTTACAACATTTTTCTTTTTGTAATTTTATTTAATTTTTAGTATTAAGTATTGTACCACCACATATATTGCAGTATTATTCAAAATCGAAAAAAAGTCCTTCCGGCAATGCCTGGAGGAAGAGGTAGCTTTCATATACTTACATATTTATTTATTTATTTTAAGGTAAATTACATTGTTCAAAAATACTAAGCTCAAATTAGTAGAAATAATCTTATAAAATTAGTGATTTTATAAGATTGAATACTAGTTTTTATCAAGACTGAATATTAATAGGAATTTTTAGAAATTAGTCATCTTTTATTCAACCTGGTTTTATTTTAAGCGATTTAGAGAGTCACCAAATTCCACGATATCATAAAGTGTATGCCATTTTAAAGCAACATTGTGGATCGTTCAGATCAGACCGTTTCAAAATGTCAGCCATAAGCAAAATTCAAAGTGCTATAACTCAATCATTTTTTAAAATATAGACAAAATAAAAAGTGTTCCGGAATTGTTGTTTTAAGTTCTAACACGTAAAAGAAAAATATTTTTTAAATTTTGATTTTTTTGCATTAAATTTTAAATTTTAAAATTTTTTAAAAATTTAAAATGGCCACCATTTTGAAACAAAATGGCGGATGATGCTGGCCAACGAACTCGGTCGAGACATTTGTATGTACTATGTACATACCAAGATTCATTGAAATCGGTTCATAAATACGTGTGTTATCACGTGACAAAAATTAGATCGTTTCAAAATGTCAGCCATAAGAAAAATTCAAAGTGCTATAACTCAATCATTTTTTAAGATATAGACAAAATAAAAAGTGTTCTGGAATCGTTGTTTTAAGTTCTAAAACGTAAAAGAAAAATATTTTTCAACCTTTAATTTTTTCGCATTTAATTTTAAATTTTAAATTTTTAAAAAAATTTAAAATGGCCGCCATTTTGAAACAAAATGGCGGATGATGCTGACCACCGAACTCGGTCGAGACATTTGTATGTACTATGTACATACCAAGTTTCATTCAAATCGGTTCATAAATACGTTAGTTATCGCATGACAAAAATCAGATATATATATATATATATATATATATATATGGTTATATATATATATATATATATATATATATATATATATATATATATATATATATATATGTCAACATTTGAACGGAGGGTGTTTTTGGGGTCTGGGGGTCATGATCGGTGAAAATATACCAAAATTTTCCGGAAGTGCTTTCCTCCGGACGGCTGCAATAGGTAGCTTTTTACTTTTTGTAATGAAAGCTACCTAATAAGTTTCAAAGATACTTTGTCCTCTTAAATCTCACTCTATCGCTTGCAGCCCGATTGTAAAAGATTATCCCGTTTGCACATAAAACGTTATAAGTAGTTCAGCATTAATTTCCGTTTCATGTTCCAGCATGAAATTAAAACTTCATCGTTTAAAAGGGAAAAAATAGTACTTACAATACTATTAAAAGTCAAATTTAACAAATATATAATCTTATTAATCAAAAAGCTTCCGCAAGTACAAACATTTTTGGCGATTTTTTCAGCTATTAACTCTTGCCATGCAGCCTTTATGAGAGTTCTGTTTTTTATAAATTTCAAAACTTTATTTTATTACAATATGAACAAAATAATAAAAAAATTCACAACCATTTGGAAAGTTATTTTTCAAAGACTCGAATTTAATACTTATAAATAAATTCTATATTAAAGAAGAAGAAGAAGAAGAAGAAGAAAACCATGTTCTTTTGCAATCAATCGGTTCAACGTTGGATTGTTCCCTTTTTCGTGCTCATCGCACATTTCGTAATCGGTGGGCTCGATTATCAGATCTCGTTTTTTCGTTTTAAAAGACTATCTTTCATACGACGTCTTTCTTTGGATTCGGTTTTTGCCATATCTAATAATTTGTGTCTTTCCATTTTGTAACTTTTTAACTTTCTTCTTCATTAACAACGATATTTCGATTTCCGATTCAATTTTTTTTTTCTAAATGCAAAGGATTGCGTAAAAAAATAAAACATAAATAAAAAAATAAAATGCGGACATCCATTACCCAAAACAAAATATTTGAATGATTCCCATTGAGTTTTAAAAAAATATATTAATAAAAACATCATTTTTATGATAATCGAAACGTGGCTTAGGTAATGACAGTGTTATATATTACATACGTCATGAATTAAACATTAATGTTCTTAATCCAATCATAAAAAAAATGACAATAGATAGAAGACAAAGGAACAGATTCAGTCCTTGCATTTTTTTTATCCTTCGCTTATCCAATGCATTGCAAAAAACATAAAATAAATATATATTTAATAACTTTTTATTACTACTGGACACTGCATATGGTAACGTTACGCACAGTAAAATTATTAACGTTTTCATTTTTCTATATTTCGTACATTTTCGCTGCAAGCCATTTTTATATAACACGTAGCTCGCTAAAATAAAGGGAACAACAAACAAATTGTTATTTTGTTTGGTTCTGCTATCTGTTAGGTTCCATTCACATTAATTTCTCTTTTTTTAACATCTGTATATATAAAATTTGATATGTCTTTCTGTCTACCTGTTTGCCTGATCGCGGATAACGCCGAAATTATAACACCCAGGTCCCTGAAATTTTTATCATGTGTGGATGCTAATACCAGAAAATGCACTTCGCAGACGGATTTTTAAATTCCAATTTAGATTTTTTTAAATTAAAATTTACTGGGTAAGAACTATTTGCAGTTTTCCACCAATCCACGGCAACGAAAAGCCAAGTTAGAGGCTATTCGCAGCTAGCCAACAATCCGCGGCAACGAAGTACCCAATCAGTGAGAGCTGGCTGTAAATATGCGATTTGACAATTCCATTTCACGGCTGAATGCTACACTATTAAAAATTTGAAACTTTTGCTGTATCGTCACTCTTTTATAGAAAACGATTATAGAACATTCTCATTGATTAAAATAGAGATATTCTATAAAAGCGGTCGAGTAACGATGCACCAAAACTTTCAAATTTTTAACATTGTAGCAACAAATTGCACACGTATCAGTTAATTTTTCCTGTTTTGATGATTTTATTTTTCTTGGTTGATTTACAATCGATCTTCAAAATCCACCCATGAAACCATGCAAAAAAGTAATAAATTAGGTCAGAGGTTCCCAAAGTGTGCTCCGCGGAGCCCTTGGGGCTCCGCGGTGTTCCAGGAAATAATCAAATTATGAAAGAAATTAGCATATTGCAAGTGAAAGATTTTCAAAAGTATGTAGGAATTTGTGTGTGTGCGCGTCAAAAATAAATATACCTTTAATTGGGATAGAAAATACAATAATACACCCCAAAGCTATTTAAGTGTTTGCATTATACATGTATTTATTTTTTGTATAATATTTTTGGTTTGAATTGCTTTATTATACGTTTCTGCGTTTAATGTGTTTGAAAAATTCAATTTAAATTAGGCTACAAGAAATAGTATTCTAAATCGAATGCACAACGTCAATCAAAACAGAAAAGGCCGCCAGTGCTGTTAATTCTGCTTGCTGAATAACAGTGCTTCAGAACAGTTTTGTTCTTTGAAGCTCCGCCTATTCATATGTTTGTATTTAATTCTTTATTTCTCAAACTTCATTGTCAGCTGAAGCAATAAAAGAGCTTTTGGACAATGAAATTATTTCTGTACTGTACACCCCAAATCAAGTATTGTCATCAAAGTAAGACAGAACCGAGACACTGGGAGGAAGGCAATCTCGATAAAAAACTAAAATACGATGAAAATTACTTATAAAATAAGATTTATTGAAACATATGATAATTAGCTTCTCTGTGTGATTTGTGGTAAAGTTTTGAACAGTTCAATGTTTTATATTATTTGTATATTTAAACTTTCTATACTGTTTTTCATTGTACAACAAGAAAAAACGCCCCTAGAAAAAATGTTATTTAAAATGCCCCTTTTTTGTAATAGCTTATATCATTTAACAAACCCCTCATTAGATTCATTTAATATTTATATACGTTGTGTATATAGTTTTTTTCCTTTTCGTAACTTTAATTGATTTTATCCGTTTGTTTTATTTTTATAATTTCTTAGTTCTTTAAATTTTCTA
Organism: Maratus speculifer; assembly: GCA_964019185.1. Classification (NCBI taxonomy): domain Eukaryota; kingdom Metazoa; phylum Arthropoda; class Arachnida; order Araneae; family Salticidae; genus Maratus; species Maratus speculifer. Next base: position 354,430,154 of record OZ025294.1, read on the forward strand.
TGCTATTTTACATAATTGTATTTAATTTCACAGGTAATGTATATTGCTGAAAACTCATTTTTTCAGCATTACAACTCCTGTAAAATTTTCTTTTAATTGGTCTCTGCCACATTTTCCAATCAGAAATAAGTTAATAGCAATATAAAGAATATATATTGGTTCTTTACATTTGTTATCACACTAAGAATTTGAAATTTTGCTCAGCTCTACCTCTTGCTTAGACGTTTGATCAACGAGTGCCTGCCTTGATATAAATTTAATCCCACCCATACATTCTATTTTGTTAGTAAAGTTTTTCTACTACTTGCAGTTCGTTTAACATGTATTGTTTTTACTTGCTTATCTGTTTTGAGGCAAAAACAATGACGAAAAAAAGTTTCTTTCAAAACTATTATTAATAGCCAAATACTTTAAATAAAGTACCCCAAAAATGTGAACAATTTTTCACCTAACAATTCAGCTTATAGATTTTTCCCCATCCACTTAAATGTTAAAACGATGACTTGTTTCTAAATGTATTTTTTTTTAAATAATTAAAAAAAAGAAGCTGAGATGGGATTCATTTTCGTTGCATGTTTAGATGTAGTACTAGAGACTTAAAGAAGCACGAAAAAATATTCTATAATCACATAATTCTAATACGGGTAGGTGGTACTAGCGAAAACGTGTTACATATTTTCTCATGGATGACTGGAACTACCCATTTCCTTTTTTTAGAGAGTACCCTATTGGAATTATACAGAAGTGTCACAGTGCAACAACTGTATAACTTACCTTTTTTTCTCTGTGTGTGAGGTTTTCGTCATAAATAATTGTTTTACGTAAGTCCCCATGCAATACATAATCCAGACATGGTTACCATTTTCATCTTTAATTCAGAATTCATATTGGAAATAACAAAAGAATATTTTATATTTAAAAAATGGATGTCATGAACCCATTAACACTCGGACTGCCATGGCTGTCATTTGTGAAAGCCAGTGATGTTTCAATTGGGCCATTGGCTATCAGATATGATAGTCATGGTGTTTCAACACTTCAGGCCTTGGCTATAAAAAACGGTACGAGCTACATGAAAATTGTTTTCGAGTTTGATTATTGAACTCCTTATATATGATGTGTCAGACATACGTGGTTTGTGCACATTGATATATGTGCCGATTGTAATGTGTTGTAGCTAAGTGTTGTAGAAAATGAAATACTTTCCACATTTTTCTCTTTCTTATTGTAATTAAAATAAAAAAAATTCTAACCTAATATAATAGAAAATAAATAAAAATATAGAAAATAAAATAATAGAAAAAATAATAGACAGAAAATCTAAACCAATAATCTCACAAGCTCATACTTACATATATTTAAAATTTTTCCAATTTAAGAGATTATATGGTAGAAACATAAATCTTAATAAATGATTTTAATGATAAAGACAAATTTAGTTGCCTATCAAATAAGCCTTGATTACTCATGGAAAAATTTATACTAACTTTCATTTTGGCTATTATTTTTGATAGCAAGGATGAGAATCGATATCTCTCTATGTGTTGTTGCAAAATGAGTCAGATTAAAAAATATTGATTTTATGTTCCAAATATTCAAATTACACACAAGTAGCACCCTGGTGAACATTAACAGTTTTCGCTTGGCAGTCAACGTGTCAACAGTATTGCTTGAACACCGCTCTGGTAAAAAGATTTTGTTTTAATATTTAAGATTTCTAAAATTTCTATTATGAATTTAGAATTTCTGTATCAGGAAAGGGCCAAACTGAGAATCATTTCTGGCTCGGATTTTTACCCATCAGATTTTTCTGTACTCCATAGGCATAAAAAAATTTATTTATAAACCATAGAGTATCGTTGGGTAAAGGGGCTCCGCCTTAGAAATTCTTCCCAAAAAGGGCTCCGCGAGCCAAAAAGTTTGGGAACCGCTGAATTAGGTAATTACTGTTATGTTTTGTTACAGTTTGTTCAGATGTTCAGCGTACGTGGCGCGCGTGCTCAGATGATTTTGCATGGAGCAGGTCTCCTTGAAGAAAGGAATTGTAAGATAATTCAATTATTGCATTATTTTTGTGGTTCAAAACAGCTAAAATCAACAACTATATTTCTTTATCTTTCCAAACCATGGTTTTCGTAACAGAAATACATACCTGTGTTCACTCAGATAAAATTTAAAATAGTGTCCAGATAAAATTTTAAATTATTTTCTTCTTTAGTATGAATGGAGATTTTATTTATTCGCAACTTGTTTGAAAACATCTATGTTCCTGGGAAATGCCGGGCGGATCAACTAGTTATTCATATAAAGGAAAAAAAAATTGTAAAATAGTATAATCCTATAGGACATAGTACCAGTTCTGAAGAGGATAAACTTTACATATTTTCTCTTAAATACCTTTAAAAGTTATTTGTACAGTAGCAACAGAAAGTATAAGTAAAATATTCATTTTTGAAAATTTTGAAACTTTAATAAAATCAATTTTGTCATCCACCTTTTAGAAGTTTTAATCTTTTAAAAGCGGAACATTTCATGTGAGTCTATTTATTTTGTATTGAAATTTTATCCAATAAAACCGCATTTGTCGAAGACATTATTTCAGCATTTCATACTTTTACTAAGATTATTCTGGTGAAATCATGAAAGTTTTCTTAAAACCCTGAAAAGCGTTAAAAGAGAACCTTCATTATGAGTCTTTGAATCCGTATATCAAATTTCCTTTTATAAATGATTCAAGTAATGAGAGTATCTTGACTAAAAATCTTATGAAATAAATTTTAAGAACTTTAGAGTAGCTTCGCATAAATTTAGAAATTGGTCTTTTTTAATATTTCTTCATTTTAAGTGCGTATGCATTAGACAATTTTAATATTACGTTAAAAGAAATTATAAACATAAAAGTTAATTTTTTTAATATTTACTTATAAGCATTTCATTTTTATCTTGGAAGTCACATGTAATCACACCGGAACCTTCTAAAGTGACCAACTGACTAAAATGGCGGCTTTTGAAACATTTTGCTTGTGCTCATATAAAAAATATGAGAATTGTCCGGTAATGTGACCACCTGTCTAATGTGTCCATCTGTGCAAAGTGACCAGTTATCCTGTTAGCTACTTATAATAAAATGCAACTGGAGAAAAGTGTACGGAACGATTCCGGGGGGAACCATTCTGATCTGTGAATCGAGCGTAGCTAAACGGCATGTTAGGCTTAATTGAAAACAGGTGCTAAAATGACAGCTAAATGATAATTTCTTCCAGTTGAAATAATGTTTGTTCAGCATATTTTCATATAAAACATGTATATCATACCCAATTATAATATTTAAAGATAAGAGCAGAAATGTAAACTGATAAGGTTCGTATAAGAATACGATTGTATTTTATCGATTCCCAGCGCCGTCTCACCCTCATCACACTACTTTAGTGCTGCCATCTATGAACTATTTTAGAAGTATTTTTGGGAATATTATAAAAGATTAAGCATTCGATGTTCCGGAGGATTGAACCTGGGAAACAAAGGACTGGCAAACGTGTTTTTTAACCATTGTGCAACTCAGCGGTTGCGGATTTGAATTTAAATTTAGTTTTATTAATTTTTTAAGATGCTAGCATTTATCAGCTTAATTTTTTAAATTTTGTTTTCTATTATACTTAAAATATGCTTTTTTCTCCTTCAAGTTGTAATGGATATATAATATACTATCATGACTGCATTAGTAAAACTGAAAATTTTTTTTTCACATCAAAATTTTATATTCTTTGATGTAATTAATATATGTAGTGCATGATATTATATATTTCTTACATCTAAAATGACACTTGATAAAAAATATAAATTTCGTTTACAATGCAAGCAAATTTCGAATGGATATAATCTAAGCTTTTAAAAACTGGTGCATTTAACTTAAAATTTTACAGAAGAAATAATAATAATAATTTTGGTTTTTATAATTTACGAATTGAAATTTTAAAGTTGCATAGGTGAAGTTTTTAAAAATTGATTTTGATTTAAATGAATGCCTCCTACTTCTGCTATGTTCTATAAGAAACTCCAATTAAAAAAAAAAAAGTTGTTTTGTTTATATTAAATGCGCATAGATGACACTAAATCCAAATTTAAAAACAAAACACAAAGCTTTGTAATCGATGACTAAAAGCATCGAACTAAAAATATATCATATATCCATGACTACCGCTGCCAAGCCATACTTTTAATAAAGATAATGTATTTTAAAATTTAAAAAAATTCAATATTTAATTTTGATGTTTTGTGAAATCTTCAGAAATTTAGTTTTATTTTACTACTTATTATTATTATTGTAACAAATACTGCTGTTTGTTTTGAAATTAAAATTTGTTAAAAAATTAAATATCAAGTAAAAAATAATAAATGTTCATCATTTGTATTTGTAAAAATTTATTGCTATTTTTAAAACGTGCTTTTCTACAATACAAACTCTTCATTAATAAAATCTTCATTCTGTTGTTTTGTATGAAGTGTTATGAAAATGAAATATAAGTGAAAATTCCGTCATTTTTGACGGGGTTATATACAAATTGTTAATATTATTTGAACCTTTAAAATGTGGCCATCCTATTTTCTACATTTGAAAATTTTCAAACTAAAAGACTCAAGTGATCATTTTCTGAAATTTTATTTTGTTTTATTAAAAAGGACTGACATTTATCTCCTATAGTGACTTTTTTCTTTATGAAATGACCACTTTGTCCTTTATTGCAATGATATTTGCACTTTTCTAAGGTAGATTTTAATGAATTCTTTTTTACTGCCAGTTACAGAAACATTATCATTATGCAGTTACAATGAAAATAAAAATGTATCTAAATTACAATATACATTCTAGTCATGTGTTATTTAAATCAATCACTACGTAATTTCAACTGTATTCAAAGGAAATAACGCGAGTTTTAAGTAAAATATTTTCTATATAGTATATTTTAAATTAGTAATTCAGTTATTATTACAGTTGTTAATTAATCAGTTCATTACTTAATAGAGTGCAATTTTCCTTACTTATATTTTGTTTTATTTTTTGAGTTCACGAAAGTTTTTCTGTACAATTTTGAAAGATGCCCCATAATGTAAAAAACCTCTATATACAGTGGTGGTCATAATTATAGGGACAAGGCAAAAATTGGCAAATCTTAGTTATATTTGATGGGAAACTTATACAAATTTAATGGCTGGAAAGCAACGCAAAATGAAGACTATTTTTGCATGTTTTTATGGAAATATGTGGTAAATTCATATTCATAAAATGTATCATAAATTTATACAGCCGTCTGATATGGACAGAATTATAAGAACAACTGTATTTGTGTACTCTAAAAAGTAAAATTTGCATATTTTTTGCTCTGCACACGGAACTTCCAGACGATATATAAATGCGTAGTAAGCGTTTGGGATCGTATTATTCTTCTTTTTCAATCACGCAGCAAGGTGCAAAGCTTTTGGAGTATCAGAAAGGAAAAATGGGTGCATTTCAAAATTCAAGACTTTTTGTATGCTAAATTGCTACAAAGTTTAATAGATCAAGAACGGTTATTTACAATTATCTTTAAAATACCGGTAAATATGGGCGGCAAAGACATACAAGCAGGCCATCTTCTGTTTCTGTATGGGAGGAAAGAATGATAATAAGGCGAGCTTGCTCCAAAAAACGGAAAAAAAAAAACGTCAATTGAACTTAGAATGCAAGTGCTCAAACTGTTCGACGTGTTTTACAAAAAGAAAGAAAAAGGTTCGCTATAGTATACATGCGTCAAGACAGGGCCGTAACTATAAACTTGGGGGCCCCGGGGCAAAACCTCCAGGGGGGCCCCCAGGGAGGGCAAATTGAAACTTTGCCCCGGGCATAGTTTCTTTTCTCGCATACCGTTGTTTAAATGTACATAGTATGATAAGCCCAAAAATGACTAAAAAATGTAGAATTGGACAACTCTACTTGGCAGGCACTTGGCGGCGACGCCATTTTTGCCGATCCCACTGAAGTTAGCATAGGGAAGAAAATACGGACTTCTGATTGGTTGAATACTTTAAAGAGTATTTTACTTAGGTTCATTTTTGAGTATATAACTTAATCATGCGTTTCTGTTTAAAAACCTTTTGAAAGATGGATTGTGATAATTTTTTTTCGATTTTATGTATTTATTAATAGACTACAGCTCATATTCAAAATATTAGAATAATTACCTTTTTTTTAGAAATTGAAAATATCGTTTGGTAATTTAATGTCTTTTAATGAAAATATGCAAACAATATTTTTATTAAGAACTTATTGTTGATTAAACTTACTTATTATCTTAAATTTAATATCATTTTTGAAAAGATTAATTGTAAAAAAAATTATTTTGAAAAGTCAAAATATTAGAATATTTATTCAAAAGGTTCAAAATATTAGAATATTTCACATTAATTCTCCTTTAATTATTACCAATTCTTAACTGGTGGCATCATTGGTTAAATTCAGACTATTTTATTTAAAATCAGTATTCTTTTTTGCAGTTTGTTTCTTTTTCGTCTTAAAATGGGCCGTGTGAGTGATATTCCTGAATCTACTAAACTTCGTATGGTTGATTTGTATCGGCACGGTAAAAATCAATGTTTTATAGCGAATTATTTACATTGTTCGCAATCGAGCGTTAGTAAAATACTAACACAATATTCAAAAATTGGAAAATTTCAAAATAATCGCCGAAATGGTGGCCGAAAACCAAAAACATCTGCTAGAGATGACAGGAAACTGAAGCGTATAGTTAAGAAAAACCGTTTTAAAAGTGTGCGATTCTTGCACCGAAAATGGAAAGAAGAAGGAGTTGAAGTTTTTACATCGACAACATTAAGACGTCTCCATAAATTTAAATTTGAATCTCGTGTACCGAAAACAAAACCTCTCATGACTCCAAGACAAAAGCGTATAAGATTGATTTGGTGTAAATCAAGACGTTTATGGAGCAATGAAGATTGGAAAAATATATTATTTAGTGATGAAAGTATGTTTTGTGTTTCATATGGTAATCAAGGTATTCGAGTTTGGAGAATGAAGCAAGAAGCATTTGATAAAGAATGCCTTATACGTTCCGTAAAATTTGCTGCTAGTGTCATGGTTTGGGGTTGTATGAGTGCAGAAGGACCTGGAAAGTTACGCATCGTCTACGAAAAGGTTAACTCTCTGATATATGAAGAAATTTTAGAATATTACATCATTCCATCATCAGAAGATTTATTTCAAGATGATTTCATCTTTCAACAAGATTTAGCGTCCCCGCATACCTCGGTGTCAACTAAGAATTGGTTCCGCCAACGCAACATTAAGGTACTTCCTTGGCCACCAAATTCACCAGATCTTAATCCCATCGAAAACTTATGGTGTATAATGAAGAAAAAACTTCAAGAAAATCCTCCTTCAAGTAAAACTGAGTAAGTGGCACGTATAAAGTCTATTTGGGCTAATATTGATAGAAATGTTTGTAAACACCTTGTATATAGTATGCAAGATCGATTGTACGCTGTTATGAAAGCTAAAGGGGATGCTACAAAATATTAACTAACATTTACTTCATATTCATAAGGTAATATTGTTGCGTAAAATAAAATATTCTAATATTTTGAACCAATCTAAATTTTATTCTAATATTCTGATGTGTTTAAGGAAGCTGTATACCTAATTTATTGTGCTGTATTTTATATTTTATAAATGTTAAAATCTTATCTAAACATTCCAGATTTAATTTATAAGAAATTTAATTGCATCTACTTAGTATAAAAAATAAATAAATGACAAATAATTTTTTCTTATTACTTTTTCTCAATTATTCTAATATTTTGAATATGAGCTGTAGTTGACCCATCCGGCATTGCCCGGGACACGTTATGATAACCTTAAGCAAACAATTAACACTTTAGATCTACAATTAGTCAAAATTAAGCATAGGATATGAATTATTCATTAAATAATATTTTAAAGAAATCCATAAAAAAATGAGTAAATGCTTTAAAAAAGGCCTTTGGACCTCAATAAAAACATCAGGGTGTAGGTCCTGAAATAAGAGTCCAAAATTCAACTTTAAATTTATGCATTGAGAAAGTTTGATAATAAGTGGGTGAAATATGCATGGAGAACAAAAATTTCAAGGTGCCTGAGTCGAGACCGTAGGGAGTCTCAGGCTTTTAAATGGAATGTAAGAACATGAGAATAACTAAGTGAAAAAATAGTTCCAAAAATGAAGATTGGATTAAGAGAGGGCAGTTTAATAGCAATTTATGGTACAAAATCTTCAAGGGGCCAGGAATTTATTTCGCATGTAGTTGGGTATAAAATATTTTTTGTAGTTATTAAAGTAATGGGAGGACGCTAAAGCAATGTGAAAGAAAATTGCAAGCAATCCGGATCATTTTTAAAGAAATTGCACCAACGGCCCCAAGAACGCGATTAATATTCAAAATTGGTGGTAGCTAGACTATGGCGGTTTCTTAGTAGCTAATGGATTTAAGAAGTTGTTTAAAAAAAGGAGTTAATTAAAACATTTTAAAGGGATTTATAATAAGGGTCCAAAAAGGACAACTGACAGTTAAAAAGAGGGCCTTAACAGGAAAACATGTTAAAATATCTTAGTACTTAGCACTTTAAATCTACAATTAGTCAAAATTAATCATAGGGTATGAATTATTCATTTTAATAATATTTTATCGAAATGCACAAATTGATTCAGAAAATGTTAAAAAAAGGGTTCTAGCCGCGGATGAAAATATGAGAATCTTGTCCCTGAAAGAAGAGTCCAAGACTCAAATTTTAAAATTTTGCACTGAAAAGGGGATAAATTTAAAGAGTGAGCTATGTTTGCCTCACAAAATGTTCAGGGGCCCTAGACTGAGCCCTATGATTCCACAGGAGGTCAAAGTGTCTTATATGGAATGTCAAAACATTAAAATATCTAAATGAATAAAGAATCCTAAAAATGAAGATCGGATTAAAAGGAAACAATTTATTAACAATTTATTATTACAAAAACTTCAACGGGCCTCAAGGGGCCAGGAATTTATTTTGCATGTAGTTGGGTATAAAGATATTTTTTGTAGTTATTAAAATGATGGAAAGACGCTATAACTATGTTAAATAAAATTGAAAGCAATTTGGTTCATGTTTAAAGAAGCTGCATCAAGGACCTCAAGAAAGCAATTGACAAACAAAATTAATGGTAGCTGAAGTCTGAGAAATTCTTTTGTCGTCAATGTAATAGGTAGAGAGAGGACATAAAAAATTGATAGAAAAAAAAAAGCCTAGTAAATTGGACCATTTTTAAGGGAACTATAATATGGGGCCCTGACAGTTAAAACCAGGGTCCTAATATGAAACCATGTTAAAATATTTTAGTACATAGCGCTTTAGATCTTTATTTAGTCAAAATTAAGCATATAATAGGAACTATTCTTTGGAATGATATAATTTTTTAAATGCACCAATTGATTGGGCAAATGTTTAAAAAGGGGCCCTAGGGTCCGAATAAAAACATCAGGTTATTTGGATTGGTCCTGAAAGAAGAGTGCCAGGCAACTTTAAAATTTTGCACTAAGAAGATCATAAATATAGGAAGTGAAATATGTTTATTTCACAAAATGTTGAGAGCCCCTGGGCTGGACCCTATGTTTCCACAGGGGAACACAGTGTCTTGTATAGAATGTCAAAACATTAAAATATCTAAATGAATAAAGAATCCTAAAAATGAAGATCAGATTAAAAAGAAGCTATTTATTGACAATTTATTATTACAAAAACTTCAAGGGGGCCTGTACCGGGCCCCAAAGGGCCAGGAAATTATTTCGCATGTAGTTGGGTATAAAAATATTTGTGTAGTTATTAAAATAATGGGAAGACGCTAAAACTATGTTGAATAAAATTGAAAGCAATTTGGATCATTTTTAAAGAAGCTGCACCAAGGGCTCCAAGAAAGCGATTTATATTCATAAATTGTGGTAGCTGAAGTCTAAAATTTTTTTTTGTTGTTCATGTCGTAGTTGGAGGACCTAAAAAGTTGTAAAAAAAATGCTAGTGTATTCCGACCATTTTTAAGGGAGCTATGATAGAGGGCCCCATAGGAGCCAACTGACAAATACAATCAGGGCCCTAACATGAAAACATGTTAAAATGTTTTAGTACATAACGCTTGAGACCTTTAATTAGTCAAAATTAAGCATAGAGTATGAATTATTTGCAAGAATAATATTTTTTAAAAATGCACCAATTGTTTGGGTAAGCGTTAAAAAAAGGGCCCCAGGGCTCGAATAAAAATATCAGAGTATTGATCCTGACATAAGAGTCCAAGATTCAGCTTTAAAAATTTGCACTAAGAAGGTGAGAAATTTAGGGAGTGAAAAATGTTTAGCGTACAAAAAGATCAAGGGGCCCTGGGTTGGCCCTATGATTATCTAGGGGGCCCCCAGTGTCTTATATGGAATGTAAAAATTTGAAAATATCTAAATGGAACAGGTATCCCAAAAATGAAGATCGAAATTAATGGAAGCAATTTATTAACAATTGTCACACTATCACAAAGACTAAAAGGAGCCCTAAAACGGGCCCCAAGAGTGCAAGGTCATAACTGAAGAGTAAAAAGGCGAAAATATCTAAAAGGAGAAAGGTACCTCAAAACTGAAAAGATTAGATAAAAAGGAGTCAAGCTATTAACAATTTGGTGCATAAAAATTGTAAAAGGCCCAGGGCCCTGACCCTTAAAATATTAAAAGTCTGAGCCTCAGGTGCATCAGGACCTGTCTTGGACTATCTTCACCTAAAATTTCAGACTTCTATTTGCTGTAGATTTTGCTAACCATCGCAGTCACACACTCACACACACATACTCAGACATACACAAACAGAGCGTTTTGTTGATTTATTAGTATAGATAAGAAGAAAGATTTTCTAAAATTTTTTAGATGCTTTTTATATTATTCAGTCGAATAGAAGTCCATATTTTCTTCCTTATATTAGCTTCGGTGGGATCAGCAAACATGCTGGCGCGGCATGACACATCCGACTCGACATTTTGCTGTCTGCTATAGAACTCCTTTTGCATGCGAAGCGTAAAGAGTGTATTGACAGACAAGCAAAAACATCTATTCTAGCACTTTGATTTTTTTTTATTACTAACTTTTAGGTATGTGCTGGGCATTTTATAGGAACTTAGACTAGAAACTAAAATCAATAGTTTTTTTAACCATCAGTTTGGGGCCCCTCAGGCTTGGGGGCCCCGGGGCAGTGCCCCGGTGGTAGTTACGGCCCTGCGTCAAGACCACCTTTTACAAAAGTTCATGAGAGACTGAGAATGGAGTTTGCCAAAAACTGCAATACTATGGGAAAAAAGGTGGGATTCTGTCTTTTCCGACGAGAAAAAGATTAATTTGGATAAACTAGACTGCTTTTGCAACTTCTAGTATGATATTCGTAGAGAAAAAACAATTTTCTGAAAGCATGTATTTGGAAGTGACTCGGTAATGGTTTGGGGAGGTTTCAGAACTGGTAGTACCACTCCAATAGTTTTTGTGCAGGGCAGGAGGAATTCTGAGAGTTACATTGGTGTATTGGACGATAATCTTTTACCAGAAGCACCGTTAATAGCGATATGGAGACTGTTTTTTCCAGCAGGACAATGCCTCGGTTCACGTTTCTCAAACTACAAAATTCGTAGTTTGATGCTAATTTCGTGAAACTACTTGTTTGACCGGCCAGAAGTCCTGATCCAAATTCAATGGAAAATCTGTTTTGTATTCTGGCACACAAAGTATGCAAAAATGGTACATAATCTCAAAGAAAGCAAGATCTCATGTCTTCCATCGAAAAAGATCACTCAAAATTTTCCAAGAACGTTCTTAATGAATTTCCAAACTCCATGACGTCAAGACTGATAAAAGTGATTGAGAAGAAGCGGGGAGATTATTAATTATCTGTGTGTTTCAGGCAAAAACATCCATTGTCCTTATAATTTTGTCCAATTTTACAATGACATATTTTGTTAATTGTGACAAAACATTCATGTTTGGCATTTTCCAATGTTTTGCATTCTACAATGATTTCTAGCATAAAAAAGCATTTTGTGTATAAATTTCACTTTATTTAACTCAGAAATAAATTTTATCTGCGCAATTTTCAATTGTTTTTATAATTCTGACCAGCACTGTAGTAACCATTTTAGCCGTAAGGACACTTTAGACAAGTTCTACTGTATTTTGACTATACAGTTCATGTTTCTAAGAAGGGGGGAGGATTGTACTTTGTGCTTATATATAACTAAATAAATAAACAACGTTCAAGAGTACAAATATTATAAAATAAAAGATGTTAAAAGATGTTAAAAGCATACATGTTTCGGGACTTCTTAAGTCCCATCATCAGTGCTAAAAGTGTAAAATGTAAAAGAAAGTCACATCGCAAAATAACTCGTGTAACAGATAGTCTGTTACACGAGATACACGAGTCTGTTACACTGTTTAAGATCTGTTATACAGGAGACCCGTCGTAAAATTGCCTTGATTGAATGAACTACGTATATGATTTGCATCTTTTTCTGTCTAACTCCCACCACAATTTTGTGTCTATCGATAACCGGTCCTGGGTCAGTGCACTGAACAAATCTAATAAACATATTGCTACTTTGAAAACCAAATTTAACTCGCTCTCGAGTAAACATAACGACACAATACCCAGCGCATTACCGTTGGTTAATGAGAATGCTGTTGTTAATCTTTCAAATACTGAACTTACTGATAACGATATCCATTACCTTAAATTAAATAATAATTTTGCACTTGCTAGTAAACCATCATTTCATTTCCCCATATTATTGCTCCTATCGAAAGAGCGTTTAAATTTAGTACTTTAAACCCATCTCAAAAGGATTCAATCAGACATCGTATTGCCAATAATGTGAACTTCAATAATAACCTCCCTAATTCTAACGTCAGTAAAGCTGCATCCCGTTGTATAAGAAATCTGAAATCCAATACAGACATAGTTATCAGTAAAGCCGATAAAGGCGGACAAATTGTGGTTATGAATAAATCTGACTACCTTACCAAAACCCAGGAACTAACAGATGATGGCCCTTACAAAAAGATTAATTCTGATCCTTCTCAAAAAGAACTGAAAGCTATTAAATCTATTATTGAAAACTCCCCCCTTATTTCCAACAACACCAAATTTTTCTATCATTCCTTCTGTCTCACATTGTGCAAGATTTTATACTCTCCCAAAAGTACACAAACAAGGCATTCCATTCAGACCGATTGTTTCTAATATCGGTACTGCTTCCTATAAATTAGCAAAATATCTTACCTCTATTTTCTCCCCCAGGGCCTGATTAATGCACGGGCCTCCGGGGCCTTGGCCCTGGGCCCACCAATTTCAAGGGCCTACAAATTATGTGGCTGATTTTTTTCCTTAATCAAATACTTTTCAAAAATATTATTTTATAAAATATGAAACATAAAATTTAAATATTCTGACTGACTTAATAAATTTTATAGAAACTAGGCACTTTTCACCGAAACAACTTTGTCAACTCATCAAATAAACCTTTTTTTTCTGAAAGTGTCTCCGAAAATGGGTAGGTAGGGGGGCCCAACTTTTTAACAGGCCCTGGGCCCAACTTTAGCTTGATCAGGCTCTGTTCTCCCCTCTACTCTCTAACAATATTCATACTTGCAGGAACTCTTATGAGTTTGTCAATAAACTTCGTAATTTCAATAGCACACAAAACACTAAAATGGTTTCTTTTGATGTTAAATCCTTGTTTACCAATGTGCCAGTTCAAGGTGCTCTAAAGTGTCTTGAATCGCGTTTGCGGGAATTTCATTATACTAACTTCGAAATTGATGAACTGATCCACCTTACTAGCATTTGTCTCTCGCAAAACACATTTATTTTCAATGGTAACTTTTATTGAATGACTGATGGTTTATCCATGGGCTCCCCCCTCAGTCCTATCCTTAGCGACTTTTACATGCATTATTTCGAATTAAAACTTTTCAAAAAACTTACTTTTCCATTTTATATCCGTTACGTAGATGACTGTTTTGCGTTGCTAGACTCTGATATACTTGATCTTACTAATATTCTTACAGTTATGAACTCAATAGATGACCATATTCAATCTACCTACGAATTTGAGAATAACAATCAGTTGCCTTTCCTGGATGTTTTGGTTTCCCGCGAAAATAACCTTTTTCACACAACTGTCTATCGTAAACCATTCGCTGTATCTTCCCCCCCCCCCCATCGCCTTTCATTTCACCCCCCTAATCAGAAGTTAGCTGCCTTTAACACTTATGTAACCGGGCCTTAAATATTTACTCCTCTGATAGTTTACTTAAAGCAGAATTAAACCATATCAAATCCATTGCCATTGATCGGGGTTTCCCAATTAAAATCGTTGATTCCATTCATAACAAATTAATAAAAAAACGTACTCTTTCGAACTTCAACTCAGACCGCAATGTTAATCTAATTACTCTTCCATATTTTCCAAAAATCAGTCATCAAATTTCCAAAATTTTGTCAAAATTTGATTTTAAAATAACCTTTACTCCTTTCAATAACATTAAATTCTCTAATCTCAAAGATCCAATAGATGATTTTTCCCATTGGGGCATTTATAAGATTTCTTGCAAATGCGATAAAATGTACATAGGTCAGACGAAGCGTACCTTAAAAAAGCGTGTGGGAGAGCACAGTGCTAACGTTAGAAATTGTGATATAAAACGTTCCGCTATCGCCAGCCATTGCTGGTCCAATAGTCATAACTTTAAATTTTCCGAAGCCTCAATAATACAATATTGTTCATCTGTTTATGATTTAGACTTTTGGGAAGTTTATCATATATGGAGAAATTCTAATAACTTAGTTAATGACATGTCCAGTACTCCAAGATTTTCTGATGTCTGGTTTCCATTCCTATAATTTCACTCCCCCTCCCCCCCTCCTGTTCTCTTTGATTTGGACTCGTTCCAGTAAGATGTGACAGATGATTGGTCTCCTCTGGGTGTGCGTGCCAGCTTGTTTTTACTGTCGCTTTGCGACGTTTCCTAGTCAGTTCGCCTGAGCGGCGAGCCCTGTTACACGAGTTATTTTGCGATGTGACTTTCTTTTACATTTTACACTTTTAGCACTGATGATGGGACTTAAGAAGTCCCGAAATATGTATGCTTTTAACATCTTTTAACATCTTTTATTTTATAATATTTGTGCTCTTGAACGTTGTTTATTTATTTAGTTATAATTCATGTTTCTGTAAAGGGAAAAAAAAATCCGTTAAAATACTTGTTTTTAAATAAAAAAGGACTACTTTTATGACGCAAGTTTTAATTTATTTTTGTTCGGAAATGCGAATGAAATTTTGTTCAGAATAACTAGGGGAAGTGTACCTATAGTGGGCCATGTACCAATAGTGGGCCACCAGTTTTCAAAGTTGAAAAAACAAGTTTTCTAGTCACTCCTGTCAGATAACAAACTAATTGCTGATTGGCTGGAACCCTTATCTGTTATCAGGCAAAGGGACAACTCCATTATTCTCATAGTCTTTGAGCTGGAATGGTGTTTTTGCAGACTATACGAAAAAACTAAAGAGAACCTAAAATTATTTTACGTAATCATCAAAACTTCTAAATATGATTTCATTGTTGTGTATGTTTAAGTGTAGAAATGTAAAACAAATTATAACTTTTGTACAGTATACATTAAACTCAAGAATAAAGCGGCCCACTTCTAGGGGGCCCCTACTGGAGCATCAGAAATTTGCTATGCCCACTCAATTGGACTTTGAGCTTGAACAAATTTAATTTAATTAAATTTAAATTATGAATTTCGTTTTAAATCTCAAATTTCGATGATTAAATTTGAATATAAATACATGCAAATTTCGATATAACAAAATTATACTTAAAAGAAACTAAAACTTACAAAACTAAAGTTATTTAAATTAAACTTATCAAAACAAGTTCAACATGAAACTTTTTTTTTCTTGAAGTGTATTTGACATAAAGTATTTTTTTGAAATTACATTCCATTGCCAATCGGCGATAAATCGCCAAATAACGAAATTTTCATTATTTTTTTACGGTTCCTGAATGGAGGTTCCGCCAAATTTTTTTTATAAACGTATATATCCACACGAGAACAACATTCTGTAATTTTTTCAGATTTTTTGGGGTATTCTCGTATGAGTCCTTCCTGTGAGACACATTTGAACGCTTGTGGTGTCCATTTTCGGAGTACTTCTGTTGCTGCGATGACAAAAAAAGTATTCAAAACTAAAAAGAAAGAAAACGAAATAATAACTTAAAAACGAATTGAGCCAACCGTGGAAAAGATTCTAAAGTCACTAAATGAATTTATGTTCCAAAAATCCAAATGAAATTCTGTTCAAAAATCAAATTTAATTTTGAAACCCTTTCCCAGTTTTGCAGAAATACTAAATTGTAACTAAAATAAGTGTTTCGACACTCCCTCATCCTATTTGCACAGAGGAACCTAATACATGGTGTTTAATATTGCCTTAGTTATGTACACAAATTTTTCATCATCTTATTCTTTTCTTAGCATAAAATGAAGTTAAGACAATAGTTTAATAAGGAACATTAGTACCGACAGTGTGAATATCTACTAATTTATCCTCCTGCTCTCCAATATTTGGGACAGTTTTTAAGCGTATAAATCCGAAAATCAATACAGCAATGCAACAAATAAGAAACACATTAAAAATCCAAAAGTAAGCTTTAGCTTGCTTTTCTCGAAATGGGGAATTAAGGATTTTATTATTTTTTCCCCCTGTTTCTAAGATATATATTCTAAAAACATACATGTAACAAAATTTTTAAAATATTTTACATGAAGGATCAGAAAAAAAGGCGTAGGATTACAAAATCCTGCGACAAAAAAAGAAAAAATATCTTTGGTCGTTTTTCTTTCTTGCTTAATCATTAAAATTGGGAAGAGTATTTTTTTTTTTTTTTTTACCAGTGATAAAAAACAATAAACATTATTTAGGACGTTCTCAAATCCAAAAGAGCAACTTAATGACGTAAGTTTTAATTTATTTTTGTTTCGAAATGCATCTATCTAATAGAACTATTTTTTTTCCCTTTCTTTCTTTCTTTCCTTTTTTTTTCCGTTTTTTATTTTTTATTTTTGCAAACGCAAAATAGGTATTTCAGAAACTAGTGTCAAAATGGACATTTTGAACCGAATTTTCACGCGAAAGAAAAATAACCACTCGAGCAGGACTGAAAAACGTGCTTGTCACGTGATCAAAATCGCTTATAACTCAATAGATCATTTATTGATCAAAAAATGAAAAAATGCAGTTCGTATCCAAATCGTATCCTTAGTCATGTCTTCCGATTTTATATCTTTCTATTAAAAAGTGAATTTCAAAATGTGTCAAAGCCTTTTTGTGCTTGTTGAGCCAGGCAGTTAAGAACGGCCCTAAGTTAAACAAATTTGCATATTTTATTTGTTTGTAGTACATAAAATAAAAGTTACATATAAAAAAAATCTACTTTCAATGGAATGTAGCGGTAGAATATTATTTTGCGTTTGTACTATTGTGGCAACTTAAAGAAATGAAATGTGAAAATTGATTTTGATATTAAAGTAATAATAGGTACAATGTTAACTTTACTAAAAATGCACCTGATGCGAAAATTCATGAGTGATTATATTTGTGGACTTTCTATAACCACTACTTCTTTCTAATAGTAAAATTCGCTTTAAAAACTACAGGCTTAAAAGTTGCGACGATTACCATTTGGTAAGACAGATTTTTAAAAAAATCCAAAAACACAATTACCCTGAAAACCAGTTCAGATATGTTAGATATATTGTACGAAAATTTGCATTCATTGCTAACAGTGTTGCCAATTTAAACGAGTTTTGAATTCAAAATCTCTATCACACTGTAAAAAAAAATTCAAGAGGCTACTAAAAATTTCTTAGTAAATTTGTATTCCACAGAATTTTTTAGTAACCATTATAAACTTTTTTTTTGCAAGTGAAACAAACATTTCTTTTGTAAACGGAACAAAAGAATTTTTTGTATAACTAACTTAAAAATTCTTAGTATGAGCCACCAAGCAAATTTTAGTAATAGCTCCAAAATTATTTTTAGTAACCATTATGTGTGCCCGAAGGGCAGGAGCCTCCTTCGAGCTGCATCCAGTGGGTAAAAAGACAGACTTCTGAAACGGCAGATTTTCGGCGAAGCCGCAATAGATGGCAGCACCAAACCTTGCTACCTGCTCTATTTTGACACGTTTCTAAAGGGGAGGGAAAGTTCGGAGATCATTACCCATGGTAACTGCTACGACAGGATTTTCATAATCCCTTATTTTAACAAGTACTTACATTGCATACATTCGGTGCATATTTGGCGGCGTCCAGCATCGAACCCAAGTACTT
The DNA here is from genome assembly GCA_964019185.1 of Maratus speculifer. NCBI lineage: Eukaryota > Metazoa > Arthropoda > Arachnida > Araneae > Salticidae > Maratus > Maratus speculifer. Next base: position 354,448,626 of record OZ025294.1, read on the forward strand.
TCAGCCTGGAGTTCGGTGCTATGACCACTAAACTATTACGGCCACACCAAGTGAGTTTTAGTAATAGCTATTAAAAATGTAAAACTATTAACTATTCGTTGCTAGCTTTTTTCTAGTAATTCTTACAGATTCCTTGTAACCGAGTAAGATTACTAAAATTTTTTTAGTAATTACAAGGATCACTAAAATTTTTTTAGTAGATCGACCCTTTTTTTTTTTTTTTTTTTTTTTTACAGTGCAGTCTTTTTAAACAGTATTTTCCCTTTAGTTAATCGATGGAAGTCTGCATTAAATAAAACTAAAATTACTATTGAAAATTTCTGTTATAGGGTAGATGTGCCTGTAATAGGCCGCCTCACAGTTTTAGGTTTATAAAAAAATAATAAATAATAGTTAATATTTTATTATTTCTTTTTCTTTACTCTTCCTTTATAATTTAAGTTATTTTTTATATTCTTCATCACAGCAATTCGAAAACAAAAAATAAAATTTCACTGTTTTTCACTGAAAATCTTAATGGTAAGAGCTGACTTTACTTGTTTAATCTTCTTTATTTTCTTGTAAAAATTGAATGTTTTTGTTTGGATAGTAATATAAAACTTTGAATTTCATATACCAATGGTCATTTATAAAATGCTTACTTATTTTTAAGATTTTAGGAGGGTTGTCCATTACTGGAACACAGGGTGTTTATTACTGGGTTTTTGAGTACTTTGATGTATTTCTATTATATAGCATTACATTTTTATTTCTATTGGGAAATGTAACTATAATATTAGTTAAATATTCTTGAAATATTAATATAATAGGAAACAAACTGAAATATAATAATTATAACTATTAATAAAAAAATGTTTGTTAAAGAAATTCCTTTAGAGAGTCCATTACTGGCAAATCTACCCTATATTTTGTATGCAAAAATAGAATTAATTTTAAGAACTGATCGCTATCATTGATATGATACAACTACAATACTAATATTAGTAAATTATTGGATTTACATTAAAAATATTTGCAACTAAATGTCATTATTTGAAATCATAACTTTCACAATAAAATGTCAATTTTGCAAAAATATTTATTTTATGCTGGAAATATTAATTAATTAATTTTCCAAAATATTTTTTCTCAATTTGCATTTTGAACTTATTTGCACAGTATTGAAAAAAATGCATTTTCACTATTAAGATTTTCATTATAAAATTAATATTTTTTATTTTTATTTTCACGAAACTTTTATGTACGACAAAAAAATAAAATGTGTAAATATTGTTAAGTAAAAAAAAAAAAAAAAAAAAAAAAAACATTTGAACATTGAAAAAGGAAAAAAAAAAAAAATGTAAAGCATAATGAATTCAGAAGCATTTAATGGATTGTTTTGAAGCTGATTTCATCCAAACATTTTCACACTTTCACATTTATAATATATATTATTATATGATAATATATATATATTTATAATATATATTTCACATTATTAAAATTAGCGTACTATCAATATTGATGATGATAACAAAATTAAGTATTTTCAAAACCCCCAAATTTTATACCAGAAAAATATACTGAGAAATATTAGTGTTGAGTTTGAATAAAGTAGGTATTGTGAATATGGTGCCGGCCATCATAGATTAAACTGACAATGCAAATGCAAATCCTAACTGTTGCGTTATTGCATACTGTCAAAGGAGAAAGAATTCGGTCTTTGTAACATGTTAAGTAATTTTTCATTTTACAGTGATCTAAAGATAAAACCTAAAAAAATCCTTTCATTTATAAACATTTTTCATATGTTAACAGGATTTTTAAAGAAAAATTATCAAAGCAAGAAGTATGAAAATAACTCTCTACTTTGAAACTTTTATGGAGCAAAACACATGTTTATCTCGGTTATTTATAAAGCGTTATTTATTTATAGTTTTAAGATTTATTTTTCTCTAAATTTAAATTTGACCTGCTTCAAACTATAAATAAATATTTTTCGTCTATCACACCCAAAATGTCTTTCTTCCGTGCGGTCGCATAATACAAAGCTGGCAATATATGATTCAGTCAATTCAGTTTCGGAGAAATCTGTTCGTGACCGTAACTGATCCACGCAATCCTTCTCCTCAAGAAGATTTCTTTCCGCTCCAAATGCTTGTTTTTGTTTTCTTCTTCCATTTCGTGGAAATGAAAAAACTTTTTCACTTCGTATTTGAAAAAGTTTAAGGTCGAAGAGTTAAATTTAGAAACAAAGTTGTATCGTTTGAGTTTATCTATTCTTTTGTAATGACTGGATAATAATTTATTTTCACAAATTGAAGTTAGTTAAACTCTTTTATTATTATTTTTTTTTTAGTCGCTTGCATCAAATTATTAATGATAATAATAAGTACTTTAATCTATCAAAAGCAAGGTAAATAAAATTATTTTTAAAGAATAAAATCATTTTTAACATTGTATCGACAAAATTAGGAGGTTTTAAGTTAATTTTAACAAACATTAATATATATTACATGAAATTTATCCTGCATTTGGAACAAAATAAACAATGCAAATGCAGAAAAACCAAAGGCCAAGATTATATTTTGCTTTTTACTCAAAATGATTGACAAATTGAATTTAAAAAGGCAATAATAATAATAATAATAATAATAATAATAATAATAATAATAATAATAATACTTACTATTTGGAAAATAATATTTTCAAAGTTTATAATTTTAGACATATAAATGACTTCTATATTTAAAAAAACAATAATAACATCATTTTTATGACGATCAAAACGTAGCTTACGTTATAACAGTCATATTAATATACTTGGACATTTAAGGCTCGAACAGATCTGACCGTAATTAACGTAATTTCATTATTTTAATTAAATTTTAATTAATAATATCAAAATAACATAATTTCTGTGTCCATTTCATGCTTTTTTGGACAAAAAGGAATTAAAAACATAACCATTACATCATAAAGTTGCTCTTTTGGATTTCAGAACAGCCTTAATTCTTTCGAGGGCAGTGACCGTAAAAAAAAAAAAAAAAAAAAAAAAAAAAAAAAAAAAAAAGGCACTGGATTTTTATTTTACTGGCTCCCAGAATATTTAAATTAAAGTTTTCCTTTTATAACATCCTTTATAACTTGAAAATAATCAAATTCGTATTTTCTAATAAATTCGTCAATAAATTCTGGTGCAAGTTAGTTATTTAAAACAGATTTATTCCACGCCGTTAAGGGTTAAGTGAAGTACAGGGTGATCATAAAAAAACTTTGCCGATATACGGAGCTCTAGCGGCCAGTCCGCTCAACCGATCGAAATGAAATTTCAGATATAGCTATTCAGAGGTATGAGCTCGAGATTCTGTGAACGACAACAAAATGGCACTCACGGTTACGGTTATAGTTACAGAAACTCGAAAATTTCCAATGGCAACACCCATTTTTTTTTCATCGCAAAATGCTCAGCGCATGCGAAAACCATAAAGAGCGATAGAACCGTACGTGTATCGCAAGAAACAGACATGTTATGCACGCACAAAAAACCGTTCTGCGAATCCTCCCCCTCACCATAAAAATAACTCGATTAGGGTGCAAGGAGGAAATTTGCATATGACACAGAGTCAGTACACTAATCTCTGATTACAATACAGATCGGAGAAACTAAAACTTTTATTTTGATTACACATTTTCTACATGGGTGTCATCACAAGCAATTAATGGCGATGGCACCCATGTGGAAAATGTGTAATCAAAATAAAAGTTTTAATTTCTCCGATCTGTATTGTAATCAGAGATTAGTGTACTGACTCTGTGTCATATGCAAATTTCTTCCTTGCGCCCCAATCGAGTTTTTTCTATTGGGGGGGGGGGGGGGGGGGGGGATTCACAGAACAGTTTTTTGTACGTGCATAACATGTCCGTTTCTTGCGATACACGTACGGTTCCAACGCTCTTTAGGGTTTTCGCATGCGCTGAGCATTTTGCGATGAAAAAAAAATGGGTGTTGCCATTGGAAATTTTCGAGTTTCTGTGACTATAACCGTAACCGTGAGCGCCATTTTGTTGCCGTTCACAGAATCTCGAGCTCATACCTCTGAATAGCTATATCTGAAATTTCACCTCGATCGGTTGAGCGGACTGGCCACTAGAGCTCCATATATCGGCAAAGTTTTTTTGACCACCCTGTATTTAATTATGTCACTCAAAAAAGAATTTATTAAATTTATTTTTTCGCGATAAAATAGAAGAAAAAAAGGAAAAAAAAAAGATTTCTGAAAAAAAAAAAAAAAAAAAAAATGTGTTTATAAATGAATGGTATAAATTTACATTTCTACTTAAAAGAAAAATTTAAAAAAAAAAAAAAAAATTGTAGATAATTCGAAAAAAAAAATTAATTACCAATTAAAATAAGCACGTTTGTTTATTATAATTCTTTTATTTTTATTATTATTATTATTATTTATATCATTAATTATGTATTTCGTTAATCAGCACATTTGTTTAAAGGAAAAAAACATTTTTCCTATGTTTTATTTATTTTAATATCATTGTATTAAATCAAAAGAATTTATTGAAATTATATTTTTATCATAATAAGAAATTATGATTTGAAACATCGAAAAATAATTAAATATATTTTTTATAAATAAATATATTTTTTAATTAATTAATCAAACTTTTGTTTTAAATCATTATTTATTTTACTTATGAATTTGCTTATAATTTACTCATAAACTTGTGAATTTTATGAATTTACTTTATTTAATATATATTTATGTATTTTAATGCTATGCAAATACATTTTAACTAAATTTAGCTTATTTATTAATTAAAAAAACTATTACTAATTATTTATTAATTAATGCTACATTATTTACGAATACCTATTTTTATCACAATGCTTTTTTTTTTCTTTTTTTAGCCCAATATACAATTTAATTTTAAAACAATGACAAATAATGAATTCGAATTTCAAAAACTTTTAGAACAAATTTTATTTAACTAGAATTTTACTTTAAACAATCTATAAAGTAATTAAATTAGTTTTATTTGAGCAACAATTTAATTTTCAATTATTTCATCATTTTTTATACTTACTAATTGTTTTATTGCAGCAAAAATAAATACATAATTTTTTTTCTAATTCTGCAATTTTTATTTATTTATTTATTTTTAATTACACTATTCTTTCACATTGAAATAAATTGAAATGATTTATTGTTTTTCTTTTGTGGGGATTCAATCGCTATTTATTTTCTAATAAATCTTAAATTAAATAATTTAATTAATAATTCTAAGCTCATATAATTCAGAATAATCAGAAATAATAATAATAAATTTTGTAAAAAAAAAAAACCTTTTAAATGGTACAATATTTAAAAAAAAAAAAAAAAAAAAAAAAAAACAGATAATTTATTGATACATTTTTTAATTTTACCAACAAGTCTTCCCAATATTCTATTGCAAAAGTGAAAAAAAAAGAGAAGTGTCGAACTTCTTAAGCTAAACAAATATTCTTTAAAAATAAGCTACATGAGAAGGAAAAAAAAAAAATTTTTTCGAACCGTCCGCGACAGGATTCGAACCTGCAATCTTCTGATTCGAAGTCAGACGCCTTATCCGTTAGGCCACGCGGACACATCTCTTGAGGGAGAAAGATTGAACTGCTCCCTGTTTCATCCGCGCGCAAAGCAACATATTAGATACTTTGTAGTTAACTTTCCACGGTGCTCTTTTTATTATTAATGAAAATTATTCATAAAAGCATAATATGAAATGTTATTAGATTTAAAGAATTTGCAAAAAGTAAAACAAATAAATAACAAACAGTAATTTTTTTTTGCCGTTCTACGATCTTGAAAATGTAACAAGTTTTACTAAATATCTTGATGATAAAAAAAAAAGGATAAAAATAGAGAAAGAAAGCTCTGATATTAAAAAAAAGTTAAATTTTAAAATTTATAGTAAGGTTTTTTCTTTTTTTTTTTTTTTTTTTTGAAGAAAAAAAAAATTATTTTCCGTCAGATTTTTTTCTACAAATTTTAGAATACGTATAATTGTAGGACATAAAAACAGAAAAACAAACTTTCTTTTCCTTGCGTGTTTTATTTTTGTAAAATTCACTCAAAAATTAACAATGAAACTTTTTTTAATTTCGAAAATCTACACTTTATTATGCGCAATCTTTTTTTCCCTTAACACATTTAAAAAAAGACCTAACGATAAAAATTAAAATTGATTTTCAACACTTTCATGCTATTAAACTTCAACACTTTTTTTAATATATTTTTTTTTCAATAATTTTTATATTTTATGTATTTTATTCGTATAATTCTATCCTTACATTATACGTTGTACGCAATATTACAAAGGAGATAACAGTTAATATATTTTCTTTAATGGTAACTGTATTAAAGAAATGATTAATTTAATCTTTAATTAATTTTATTTTTTAAATTAATACTTGAATTATTTCTTTATAGGTAAAATATAATAAGTAATGTAAAATTCGTGAATATAATCATTGGTGTTGCGTAGTACAGAGGAATGAGGAATTCGGAGTTAAAATTCTTTTTTCAGAGCATTTAAAAACTGATAAAATGTTTACAAAACCCTTTGTCAGGTCCGGACTGAGGCAATCTAGGTGCCAGGAGCAATCATGAATTAGAGGTCTGCACGGGCCGGGCCGCGGCCCGAAGCCCGAGCCCGGCCCGGCCCGCGGGCCGGGTTCGGGCCGATTTTCAATAATGGCATTCGGGCCGGGCCGGGCTCGGGCCTTACTTCTGCAGACTCGGGCCGGGTCGGGCCGGGCCTAGTCACTAACCTTTCGGGCCGGGCCGGGCTCGGGCCTTAATTTTTTTGCTGGACGGGCCGGGCCTAACTTTTTTTTTCCGTACGAAGCCGAGACTGATTCCATTCTTCCTAGTTTTCATGGACCAAAATAATCAGTTCCTATTGAATCTTCTTATATAAAAATCCTTTTCTCGACTTTTTATAAATCAGTAATATTTGGCTTTGTCCAAAAATGTTTGCAAAAATGGCATATTCTTTTAAGCCGTCATTATTCTACAATTAAACATTAGAATTTATTCCTTTTAAAGAATCGTAGATTACTAGGCGTTTTAAAATAGAATTAAACACACACACACACACACATAAAATATATATACAGGGTGTCCCCTCTCAACGGTAGCCAATGGCTAATTTCTAAACCGTTAGTCATAGACATGTAGTTCCAATTGCAAAAATGCTTTAAAGAAGGCAAAGAATTGTTTTTTAAGCGATTTTGGTCAAAAAAATGTTTTACTAAAAAATTACGAAAATTAAATTTTTATACGGTCCCCCGGTCCTATAAGTGATATTTAGTAAAATTTTTTCAACACTCTAGCAAGTAATACAGAAAAGGTCCCATTCATGTAACATTAAAATTGACCGAGTTATGAAACTTTAAATTTCATGACTTAAACCACTTTTCTATAGCTGAAAACGGATGAGTTCAACTTAGCTTTAAGGGAACGTACACTAAGTGCTTAAAGTATTATAAAGGGAGTCGATTTCCAACGCTGTTCAAAGGCTACTTCCTAAACTATTTATCACAGACATGTAGTTCCAATTACAAAATGTTCTAAATGAGCGATTTAACTGAAGGCGCTGTCACCGTATAAGTTTTACGATAGTGTTAATTATAATTAATTAACTTCTAAGTTGGTTATTAAAGTAACTGAAGACATGAATTTCAAAATTCTCTTTATCGAAAAAATCAAATTTTGGGAAATAGCGAAAAAACTTTAAAAGCATCTATTGGTTTTCATTATAAATTTTGAGATTGCATTGTTACAATAGTGGAGGTTTGTATAGACTGGAAGACAAATCAAAAAGCAATAAGTCCAGTTTTGAAATTCATATCCTCAATTGTATTTTTACGTATGTTTTATTTTGTAAGCAAATGAAGCTGATTCTTTTCGTGATTTTATTTTAAAAAGGTATGTTATTTTGATAAGCTTTTATTTTATTCATAGTTTTCGTATGTAAATTTTCCTAGTTCAAAACTTATATTCAAATTTTAACTCACTTCCAAATATCTGATTGAGGTTCAATTTCCATACTTATTTAAATCCGATGACAATGTAATATTAATACGACTTTAGATGCGTTCCATTTATTTATTTTATAGGACTACATCAAAATCTATTAAGTTGAGTAATCTAATAGAGCTTTAAATATGTATCATTATATAACGATTTGTGACTGTTGCTTTTCATAATTTAATTTAACAAAATTTCTGTTATTTTTTTACTTATATTTTTAGCACAAATTGCATATTTTACTTTAACATGTAAATGTCAACATAAATTCAAAAACAACATTGTAAATTTTTTTTTACTCTCAATGTTTAAAGTTAAATTTTCTATCTGATGTTTATTTTTATTTCCAGTAAATTTGTGACTGACCCCTATTTTGCAGCAAAAAATATTCTTCAACTTTGAACAGCTATAACTCGGTCAATTTTGATCGCAGAGGAATGGGATTTTTTTGTTCTTACTTGTTAGAGCAGTGGTAAACATTTTCTAAATATCACTTATAGGACCGGGGGACCGTATAAAAATTTAATTTTCGTAATTTTTTAGTAAAACATTTTTTTGACCTAAATCGGTTAAAAAATAATTCTTTACCTTTTTTAAAGCATTTTTGCAATTGGAACTATATATCTATGACCAACGGTTTAGAAATTAGCCATTGGCCACCGTTGCGAGGGGACACCCTGTATATATATATATATATATATATATGATGGAATTTTCTTTTAAACTGAAAACTGAAAGTTTCTTTTAAAATGTTCATCCATGCAAAATGAATACAACAATACGGGGGAAAAAAATATATTAAACATTTACATCTGTTAAGAAGGGAATGTATTTTTTTTTTTTCGTTCCAAAGCGATTTCGTCTTTGGAAATTTTACATATACCGCTTTTTCGACTTTTTGTCTCCATTACAGGGAATATGGATTAATAATACTAGTGATAACTGAAACATTTACATACAACAAACAAAGATTCATTTAAAAGCGTAAATATCGCGGCCTACGGCACTTCTGCATAAATGGAGATTATAAACATGAAAAAAAAAAAAATAATAAAAAAAATAATATATTTTTTTTTGATCAGAACTCATCCATAAGATTAAAGATCAATGTTCTGTAGAAATTCACTTGAGCCGGGCCGGGTTCGGGCCGAATTTTAAACTTTTTTCCGGACCGGGCCGAGCTCGGGCCGAAATTTTAACTTTCGGGCCGGGCCGGGTCGGGCCAATATTTTTTTCGTTCGGGCCGGGCCGGGTCGGGCCAATACTTCTTTCGTTCGGGCCGGGCCGGGCCCGGGCCGAAATTTTAACTTTCGGGCCGGGCTCGGGCCTGGAAATTTCGGCCCGTGCAGACCTCTAATCATGATTATGCGGGCCAAGGCCAACCATTTTATCTATCCATAGAAATTGTTTGCAAATGATGGGGAAGTGAAGGGACATAATGGAGAGTATACGGGGACACGCCATATACTTTCTGGATTTTTTAAAGAGCCCCGTATACCCTCTGTTTCTCAAGAAAGCTTATAGTAAATGCACTCTAGGGTATATCCCCTATCTTAAGCATATTTCCTCTGTTTTTTTTGTTTTTTTTTTTTACGACTTCACCTCTGGGGAAGTGACCACTGACCAGTACTAAACTTCATATACACTCTGTTATGAACACCGTATACACTCTGTTTCTCAAGAAAGCTGTTTATACACACTCTGGGGGTATTTCGAGGGTATATTAGTTGGCCTAGTTGCTAGACTAGTATATAGTAGTAGTTCATCTACAGTCGTATGTACAATACTACTACTGCTCTTTCTTTCCCTACGGAATATTTTTGTTCTTGTTGTTTGTTTTGGTTTTTCTTTGAAGATTTAAGATTATGCTCTTTTTATCTTTTTTGAAACCTTTAAATACCTGTCACGTGTGACACATTTCATAGCTTAGGTTGCAGTTGTTTGTGTGAGAAATTGCTATAGGACCCTTCCCTCCCCCCGCCCCAAAAAATAACAAAATCCCGGTTGAAGAGTTATCTCTACTTTGCCTTTTTTTATTTTTTCAATTTTATATGCATTTATTTTTTCAAAATAATACTTTAATTTTCGAAACCAGTTTCGAAAATGAAAGTGTCCCAATTAAACATATTTGTAAACAAAATAGAAAAAGTAAAAAAGGGCAGATCTAGAGATCAATCACAACTGTCCAATTAAAAAAAAAAAATCTTTTAAAAATATTAAAATGCAAACGTGATAGAGATAAAATTTTCTACCATATAGAAACTATCATTAAGAGCCCTTATTTTGAAATTCAGACAAAAGAGTGATGTTTTGATAGTTGTATTTTTTAATTACCTTGATATTTTTAATGTTGAAGTAAATCATATTTAATGATTAATCTGCAATTTTGAAGCCCTGAAAAATTTTTCTCTAGAAAAAATCAAAGTTCACGTTTGTCATTTTTATGAAAAATGAAATCCCAATATGTTTGGAGTGTGTCAGGTTCCTAGAAGACATCTGCCCTGAATTAGAAAGGAATAACATTTCCTTATCTGAATATTTTATGTATTGTGGGTTGTGTATCCGTGAAGCTCGAAATACCTTTCTTTCTTTTCTATAATAACGAATGACAGATGTTGACACAGGTGTGCAGATGACGCACTCGTTGATGAATGAAAGTGATGGCCGCGGGGCGTGCCTCAGCTGTCATCTAGCTATTGGAGTGATGTGTAAACAGGAGATGTCATGACTCAAGGTTGGTATGCGGAATTGAACCAATGGAGGAACTCTAAGAGGCCCTGCTGGGGGAAGGAAGATCTCTGACAAGGTCAACTCTGGACGGAGAGGTTAGACAGTTCTCGCTTGGTGTTGAGACCGATAGGTCGCTCAGGATTTGTGGTCCTGTTGGATAGTGTATATTTTGAGCGTGGGACAAGGCGTCCCGGTGGATAGTGTTATAGGCCGAGAAGTGAGGCCTAGTACCCTTGTGTATTGAGATTCTGCAGTAATCTCTGATAAAGCGTATCGAACGTGCGTTGAGTGTGAGGAAGAAAGTGTAAACTGAACGGTACACAACCAACGTTTATTGTAGTTAATTTAATGTTGAACCGGATCATCTATATCCGAGTTGTAATTGTAGATAGTTGTAAATATTGTTTCTTGTGTACATATCTATATCTTAAATAAACTGTTAGTTCAGTTCATTAACAGCGTCAGTGTTATTTTACCCAATCCTCACAGCAGGTGACCGATATCACCCATTAATATCGGTGGTGGCAGCTAAAACTACCTAGGACATTCTTCAAAGTTTTGTGGACTGAGAGGAGCGTCCGACAGAGTGGTATACCTCTGGCAAGCAACAACATCCCAAAATTCTTTTGGCATAAACTTACAGTATAACACTACCTGCTCATTATAATTGGGTCCAGGAATATTAATGTTTAATCCATGTCGCACGTAATAGGAGGCGTTCAGAAGTCAGTCTGATTAATTCCATTCAATAAAAATGCATATTTGAAACAGTTAAAATTGTCTATCTTTAATCTACTGTTTTTTTTTTCTTTTTTATCATTGGTCTAGAAATATTAACGTTTAATGCACGGCGTACGTAATATAGGACTCGTTTTGATCAACATAAAAATGATGTTTATTATTATTATTAAGGATGTTCTTAACTGCTCCGCTCAACAAGCGCAAAACGTTTTGACACATTTACAAACTCATTTTTTAACAGAAATACATAAAATTGGAATGTCTGACTATGGAAGCGATTTCGAATTGAACTTATTTTTCCATTTTATGATAGTTAAATTACCTATCGAGTTATAAGCTACTTCGGTATCTTGATCACCCGTTTTTCCCCTGCTTTTCGACCGGTTTTTCTGCTTTCGTCAAAAGTGTCAACTTTGAAGGCTTGTTATGAAAGATCTATTGTGTTTTTTAAATAAACAGAAAATTGAGTGCAATTAGGCAGTTTCTGAATAATAACACCTGCAATTTTCATGCATTTCTGAACAAAAATAAATTAAAGCATGTGTCACAAAGTTGCCCTTTTTTGATTTAAGAACACCCTTAATGTAAATATAGAATTTATTTATAAATCTTTAAAATTTTAGTCTTTGAAAACATCATTTTTAGGTGCGTTCGTAATTACACGTAGTACCTATTGTTGTCCGTCTGTCTGTCCGTCTGCATGTAACAACGCAAAAACTACCCAACCGAATCATTTGAAATTTAAAATGCATAATTATTACATAATTTTGTCGCGTCTTTTCAAATTTTATGAAAATCGGATGCATAGATCAATTACAGGGACAATCAAAAGGATTCCGTTACATTACGGTCAATGGGGGAAAAAGTTTCAAATACATTTTAATCGTTTGAAAATTTAAATACATAATTATTACATAATTTTGTCAAGTTATTTCAAATTTTATCAAAATCGGATGCATAGATCAATTACAGGGATAATCAAAAGTATTCCGTTACGTTACGGTCAATGGGGGGAAATGTTTCAAATGCATTTTAATGGTGTTACACTCATTCGAACATAATAAAATTGATATGCATCTATTAAGTACATATTATAACATACATTTTGCATAATCTGTGGTGCAAAGAACACATAAGACCACACAAAAGTATTCCATTACATAATGGTATAGGGAAAACATTGTTTGGTGCGCATTTTAATTGTAATTATTTACAGTTTTATGAGATTGATATATACGAGTGATATTTTTAAAACTTCGTTATCGTACGAACGCACCTCATTTGCTACGCTTCACGTGCAATTTCCAACTTGTTCAAATCGTCAAATCGTCGTGTAATTTGTTAAATTATTATTATTATTATTATTATTATTTTTTAAATAAGAAACATTTTTACTTGCGTTTGGCAATATGTGCATGCTACAAAATTTATTTTAAAAACATACCTGTATGAGTAGAATATACCTTGCCAGATGTAGCAATACCAAAACATTTTTCCATCTTAAGCATTTTTTTATTTCGAAATTTACTATCACAGTGCCAGAATTAAATGAGAATCTATGCTAATGAAATTCCGTGAATTAGTTCTTGAGATATGACTGTAGCTAAAATCGTGAAAATCCTACAAAATTCAGCATAGCAGCGCCATCTGTAAGGCGATTGACACCAAAACATAAACAAAACCAATTTGTGTGAAGGATTAACTGAATCTGAAGTTTGATGGAAAACCGTGCATTAGTTTTTGAGATAGAGCTCTTGCAGAAATTGTAAGAAATGAAATGCAGTGTAGCAGCACCACCTGTTAAGCTACTTACACCAAAATGTAAACAGCATCAATTCATGTCAAGGTCAAATACTAATCGAATCTGAGGTGTGATGCAGATCCAGTCTTTCGTTCTTCAGATAGAGCTGCTGCGAAAAAAATGCAGCATATCAGCGCCACCTATTGAACGATTTACGCCTGTTAGGCTGTTCTCAAGTCGAAACTTTCTGATGCAATGACAAACACGTTTTTAAATGCAAAACTTCTTTAAATTGGCAGACCTGACTATGGAATGGAAGCTATTTAAAATATAAATGATTTTTCCATTTTTTAATAAATGAATTACCTATCGAGTTATAAGCGATTTGAGATCACATTAAGAGACTTTTTTTTCCTTCCACTGATAAGTTTTCCCTCTTTCGTCTGGAAATTCGGTTCAAAACGCCAAGTTTGACAGTCAGTGTTGAATTCAGGGATTAGCCCGGTAGAAGAATCCCCCCCCCCTCCGAATGTCCTCCCCGGAAATTTTGTGTTTTCTAAAGTGCAATTTCTCCCCTGGAACATTATAATCAGGAATGTAGTGGAGGGTATAAGTGGGTATATGGAAAGTATACGTAGTATACCTTCTGGATTTTTTTAAAGTGCACCATATACCCTCTGTTACTCAAGTAAGCCATAGTATATGCGCTCTAAGGGATATATCCTCTGACTTGAGCGAATACCCTCTGGTTAGAGCGCATACCCTCTGATTTTTTTACGATTACACCACTGACTATAATGTCCCCTCCCGGAGCCACTGAAAATGAATTGAAACTTATGTCATTATAGTGTCCTTTTTGATTTAAAAAAAAGGCTTAAAAGTAAAATGAAAGAATTTGTGAAAACCAATTCTAATCAATGATAATCTCATCTAACTTTTACTTATGTCAATTACTTTAAAGCGAATGGTAGTCTACAGATTTCTCCCCCATTTTTCATTTTTGACCAATAAATTATTTATTGAGCTATAAGTTTTATCGATCTCTTGATAAGGCCTTTTTTTCTCTTCAATGACTGGTTTTTCTTCTCTCGCACAGAAAGCCGGTTCAAAACACCCACTTTGACAACTATTTTCTGAACAGTTCATTGTGTCTGCAAAAAATCGGGGAGTTTGAGGGGGCGATGAGTGCGATTAGATAGTTTCTGACAGGGATGTAGTGGAGGGTATACACGGGTATAATCCATATACTCTCTGGATTTTTTTAAGGAAGACCGTATACCCTCTGTTTTCCAAGAAAGCTATAGTATATATACTCAAGGGTATACCCTCTGCCGTTGAGCGTATACCCTCTGCTTAGAGTGTATACTCTCTGTTGTTTTTACGAGTATACCACTGGTTCTGGACAACAACACCTGTTAGTTTCATGCATTTCCGAACAAAAATGAATTAAAGCTTATGTCATAAAGTTGCCCCTTTTTTATTAGCACTTTCCAACAAAGTTGGGAAGCGCTTATGCATTCGGTTTTCTCTGTCCGTCTGTCCGCGCTCTAACTCCCGTAAATATACTCGAATTGCTATGAAATTTTTATACGTTATTGATGTTTACCCTAGCACGAACCCTACTGAAAATGAAGTTTTCACCATGATTAATTTATTTACAGGGAGAGTCAAAAGTTTTCCGTTACATTACGGCCTAGGGCAAAATCGTTCCAATGAATTTTAACCCTGTCAAACATACTCATATTCATATATGGATTCGCAATGTGCACTAAAATATGTATTCTGTAATGTATGCAGTGAAAATATAGCAATTATTCATTTACAGGGCCGCACAAAAGAATTTCATTACATAATGGTAAAGGGGGAATTGTGTGTGACATATTTTAAATATATTAAACTGTTTAATGTATAATAAAATTGATATATGTCACTGAAGCTTAATATAAATTATATACTGTCATATATACTATATTTATATACTATATAAATAATGATACTGTCTTGCATAATATGAACTACATAGCATTTACAGGGCCATACAAAAAATTTCAAATACTATATTCTTTCCAAAGTACCGCATATGTGGCCGATGATGGCTGATGGAGGGATGAAATGCATTATAATTATGATATGCGTGTTTAAGTTTCACTAAATATATGCACATATATGGTGTGTATAAATGTTATAGTTGACATACAGGGCTACCCAAAAAGAGCTCGCCAACGTTACTGAATATGAGCGTAAATTACTTAAACGTGGTTCTTAAGTAAGTTATGCATTTTTTCTCTGAACTGCATTCAATTTACTGAGAAATGTTTGCAGAATATAGATAAAAGGCTATACAGGGCCAATACAAAAAATTCGGTACATGGACGCCTATGAATGATAATTTATGAGAATGTGATTTCAGTTGTTTTAAAAGTGTTTTAGTTTACAATAAATTTTAGCTTAATGCTGGAGTGTAATAAAGGTACAAGGTAAACTACAGGGCTGAACAAAAGTATTCAAGTATGTTTCCATCTAATAATATGAATTGCTGAATTAGAAATTTCAA
The DNA here is from genome assembly GCA_964019185.1 of Maratus speculifer. NCBI lineage: Eukaryota > Metazoa > Arthropoda > Arachnida > Araneae > Salticidae > Maratus > Maratus speculifer. The sequence continues at coordinate 354,464,461 of OZ025294.1, forward strand.
GCTGCTGGGTATTTTCTTGTTAAACTAAATTTTCTCATTATATCAACTTACAGATGAAATACAGGGCTGTTCAAAAGTACTGGAATACATATTTGGATATATTTGGCTATATATTATTATTTCCCGAAATAACGAAGTTTTCATGAAGTGTTGGAAAGTGCTTCATAATCTATGCTTAACGCATGATTTTTCTTACTTATTAATATAAGAACTGCCTTTAAAGTAAAATGGAAGCATTAGCGAAAACCAATTCTAATCAATGATAATCTCATGCAACTTTTACTCATGTTCATTACTTTGAAAGGAACGGTAGTCTACAGATTTCTCCTCGCATTTTACGACTCGCCTTGACGTCACGGCAGGCCGATTGTTCTTCGCAATCGATTCTCCGTTTCCCGGAAGAGCAGACGATTTTAAGGGGCTCATTTATTATTCCCGCTTGTCCCATATTATTTATACGGGAAAAGGTCCAAAAACGGGATCGAATTATCAGAAAAGAAAATTTATCGGCTATTCTGAGGTTCATTATTTTTCGAGGATAGAAATCTTTCGCTATACTTTTCCTGGAATTTTCCCGCGAAAATTGGACGACAGCTAAAGAGAAAATGGTGAAATATATTGAATGATTATTATAATAAAGGTAAGTATTAAGCGGTTATTAATAGAAAAAAAATATATATATGATGCATGTTTTGAAATAGATTTTTTCTCTAAAGGTAAATGGGGATAAAGGTTTAGACAACTTTTTAAAAGTAAAATAAAGAAAAATGTTACATTAATTCTCAGAATACTTATTCATATATTAAACATTAAATACAAGGCAATTATAAATAAAATTTAGCTATTTAAAAGTCTCTAGAGGTAGTATTAAGGCTCCAAAAGAAACAAAATTGGACCAGTATCTATTGTTAAACTAAAAATTACAAGTTAAAACTGTGAAACTTGAAAAACTCAGTGGTTTGTGAGACCGCTAACAGAAGTTAAGAAGGGTTAACTGTTATAATAAACAATCTTCACAAATGGGGGGAAACTTTCACTTAAGGCGGTTTTTAACTGCTCCACTCAACAAGCGCAAAACGTTTTGACACATTTACAAATTCATTTTTTAACTGAAAGATATAAAATTGCAAAGCCTGACCATGGAAGCAATTTGGAATCGAATCGAACTGAGTTTTCCATTTTTGAACAATAAACTATCTACTGAATTATAAGTTTTATTGATCACTTGACAAGACCTTTTTTTTCTCTCTCTTGGTTCTCCTCTTTAGATTGGTTTTTCTTCTCTCGCGTGGAAAGTCAGTTCAAAACGCCTACTTTGACACTATTTTCTGAGCAGTCCATTATGTCTGCAAAGAAAGGGCAGGGGGGGGAAGGTAAAAATGAGTGCGATTAGATAGACAAAAAAAGTATTAGAACAGTGTGAATTTTGTAGATTTTTAAGTAATAAAACTATTTAATTGCTATAAAAGATATATATTAATAAATTAAGCAAAGTTTTTTTCAAAAATATCCCATTTTTGTAACAAACACAGATTAAAAAATTAACAAAACTTTAAAAAAAAAAAGTAAAAATAATAAAATTTGCATTGCAAAATAAGTATTAGAACATCAGATTGAAATGTTGAAACATAGAAAAAATAAGATAGTTGAAGACTGAAATATGAAGGTAATACTTGTTATGCAGTCCTTTTGATGCAATTATTTCTAATTGTCTCGACATAGATTCTACTAAATCATTAATGATTTTTGAAGACATGGTGTTCCATGCGTTTTGCAATGCTTGTTTCAAGCTTGATTTGCTTGTTATTGAGATTTTTTTTATTTTTTGATCAAGTAAATGCCATAGATGCTCAATAGGAGTCAAGTCTGGTGATTGTGGTAGAGTTTCTAATCTTCGGGGAACATTATATAAAAGCCACTCTTTGGTTTTATTGGCAGTATGTTTGGGATCTTGATCTTGTTGAAAGAAAAATGTCTTCTCTAACCCTAATTTTCTTGCACTGTCCTTCAAATCATGCCGTAACACATCAACGTATGATAAAGCTGTCATTTCCCCATCAATAAACTGGATATTTCCAACTCCATTTTAAGCCATGCACCCCCAGATCACGACATTCCCCCTTCCATGCTTTACCATCTTCAATAAATTTTGAGATTCTAAAGCAGCACCTTCTTTTCTCCAAACAGTGAGTACGTGTTTTGTTTTGAAAATTTTGAACTTGCTTTCGTCAGAGAAAATTACACTTTTCCTGAAATCTAATGTTTTGCTTTTATATATTTTGGCAAATTGTAGAATTTTTTTTCTGTTGTTTTATGGAATAAACGGTTTCTTTCTTGGCCTTTTTCCTTTTATACCAGCCCTATGGAAAACATTTCTCACAGTCTGTGAAGGTACAATCTTTAATGATATTGATTCAATATTTGCGGCCAACATCCTTGCACTTCCAGTTGGATTTTTTTTTAGCATCTTTAATCACTTGTTGCCTTTCTCTCACAGTCAGCTTGCTTAGTCCCCCTGATCTTTCTTTGTTATCCACAATACCAGTATCTTTTTTTCTTTTTAAGACTATTATGAATTGCACACAATGGCACATTTAACATACTTGGAATTTCCCGCAACGTTTTTCCACTATGATGCATTAAAACAATTTGCTCTCTTTTTGCAAGTGGAATCTCTTTTGTTTTGAGTGACACGACGAAAAACTTGCACATAAACTATTTTGAATTGATTATCAACAAATGAACTAAGTATCCTTTGCATGACCTTGACACTTGAAAATAACTTTGAAAATTTAACAAGGTTGAATTACAATTTGCATGTTGGTTTTTAATTTGTTCTAATACTTTATTTGCAGTGCGAATCTCGTTTTTTTAATTTATAAAAATAATATATTCTGTTTAAATAATTTTTGATTGCTTATTGAATACTGTGTAAAAAATATTATTATATATAAATTAATTTCACCATTTATTTCATTTTATTACCTAGAAAACTACAACTTTCACATTGTTCTAATACTTTTTTGTCAACTGTAGTTTCTGAACAACAACATCTACTAGTTTCACGCATTTCCGAATAAAAATGATTTAAATGTTGTGTCATAATGTTGCCTTTTTAGGTGCTTTCGTAATAATGACAATACGAAACACCGAGTCGTCGTTCAATCCGTATATCCACCCGCATATAACAGAGAAAAAACTACTCAACCGAAACGTTTGAAATTTAAAATGTATATTTATTGCATAATTTTGTCGAGTCATTTCAAGTTTTATGAAAATCGGATGAATAGGTTAATTATAGCGACAATCAAAAGTATTCCGTTACATTATGTTCAATGGGAAAAAAAATAGTTTCAATTGCACTTTAATGATGGTACAAATTTTCGAACTTAATAAAATTGATATATATCTATGAAGTATGCACTAAAATATACATTCTGTACCAGCTATGGTATAAAGAACATTTTTTATTAATTTACAAGGTCAGACAAAAGTATTTCATTGCATAATGGTATAGGAGGGAACACTGTTTAGGTGCGTTTATAATACTGAAGTATTTTATTATACTATAGTTTTAATTATACTAAATTATTTCACATTTTATGAAATTGATGTACGTTGCGGAGATTTACTACAAGTGCTTTGTGTATAATAGAAAGCAGATAGTATTTACAGGGACACACAAAAGATTTCAGTTACTACAGTATATCCTTATGTACCGTATACTATTATACCAAGACCTGAATATTTTAAAAATTTCGCTATAGAACAAACGCACCTCATTTGCTACGCTTGGTGTGCAATTTCGGACTTGTTGATTTTAGAAAAGCCTTAACAAAATCTTAGCATTACATTTAAACACTTCGTTAAGAAGAAAATTCGTTAAATGGAAATCAATTTATATTCATAAAATTTGTATACATACGCATAAAATGAATATGCATAAAATACATATGCATAAAATGAAAGATACACATAAAATGGAAATATGTATTTTAATTCGGACTGTAAGTTTTTGTTTATGTAGTGTAGACATATGAGAAAAATTTAAGAAGTAAGCAAAAACTGAAGTGTAGCGTACTCTCTCTTTCTCCATTGTTTTATCACAGATTTAGTGAAGAGTATATGGGGGTATTCGCCGTATACCCTCTGGATTTTTTTAAGGAATACCGTACACTTTCTGTTTCTCAAGAAAGCTACAGTACATAATATTGTAGTGTATACCCTCTGTTTTGAGCGTATACCATCTGCTTAGAGAGCATACCTCTACTTTTTTACGACTACACCACTGTGTATTACGGATTTTTAAGGGGCTGTGCAAATGTGACCTTATCAACTTTTTGGTGATTTTCGACAGCCCCCCCCCCCCCCCCCCCCCGCGGAAATGATATCGTCATCAAAGTGTTGTTTTTTTATTTTTAGAACTTAGTTCTTTTGTTTGGAGTAACATACAAAACTGGTAAAATTTATTTTTCGCATACTTTATCAATTTAAATAAAGAAAAAAAAACAAAATATAACTTTTTTTTTTTCAAATAACACTTAAATGAAATAGTTACTATTCAAAAGTATTTTATAATAGTTATTTGTTACTTAATGAATTCGACAGTAATAAAGTCTTATTATACATGCTCCGAACGGAGGAGGAGTGGGAGTGGGTATTTTTATCAACAAAACAAGTGGTCAACATTATTTGTCTTTTGCTTATTACTAAACACAAGCTGCATTTTAAATAAACTTCACATATGTGACGTGTATTATGATTATACAGTGAAACCTCCAAATAAGGGACACCTATGGGACCGGAACTTTTGTTCCTTAAATAGAGGTGTTCCTTATTCGGAGTTATTATTATTATTATTATTATTATTATTATTATTATTATTATTATTATTATTGAATTAGTCGTCCAGAAGGATATAAAAATAACAAAACATTGAAGGTGAAGTTTAAATGTATACAAAGTGTATAAACTATGTTAATCAAACACAAAAGGAATAGAGAATTGATTAAAATTTTCAATTGATTACTAGATTATTAAATGATTAGTTGAGTTATCGATTTGCATTTTTTGTGCAAACTGTGTGTATGCAAAAAGTATAAAAATATTTAAAAAAAATTTTACTTGAAATAATTTATTAAAAGTGAATGTTTTGAAAATTTTAATTTTCCACTATAAACTTCTCAAGTGTTCATTTTTCATACTTATAAATTTTAGTTCTTCATTATTAGCAGTATTTAAAAAAAAAGTATTCATCTGATTTGCGCATTTTAAGGAAACAATTCAGCTTCTTTGCGCATTTTAAGGAAACAACTCAACTGCTTTGCTCAGCAAGCTGAAAACGTTTTGACACATTTATAAATTCATTTTTTTACGAAAATTTTAACACCTGACTATGCAAGCGATTTGGAATCAAACTGTGTTTTCAAGTTTTGAATAAATTACCCACTGAGTTTGATTACACAGTTTTTTAACAACAACGCCTGCTAGTTTCAGGCATTTCTAAATAAAAATAAATTAAAACTTTTATCATAAAGGTTACACTTTTGGATTTGAGAACAGCCTTTAAGCATTTGTAAAGTTCTTTATTTCACAATTTTGTTTTATTCTCTCTTTTCAGAATCATCCTCACAATTTTCAGCATTACTTTCAATGAGGATCAACGCACTGAAATCGAATCAGAATTGTGGGCAGGGTTCTCGCTGTCGCTCGCCATTGCGCCAAATTACGACTAAATTTTTCATTTGGCGAGTAAACAAGCGATTAGATTCGCCAAATTGCTAATGCTCATTTTTTGCTTTTTCTTTCCCTTTTTTTTTTTCATTTTTCATACATATGCATATATATATATATATATATTTAATGTAGTTGTAGCAGATAGTTGAAATTAAATTAATAACAATCGTTGACGCAGTTATAAAAACTTAGGTTATTTCAAAACATATTGAAAAAAATGGGATACATTAAAGGGTTAAAGGTATTTTTTTGAGTGTTACACGGCGAATCTATTTTGCTAATACTTTTTTCATTTGGCGAATGTTTTTTATTTTTCATTCGCCAAATTACTAATATTGATCAAATGTCAGCGAGAACACTGATTGTGGGTAAATAAATGCTCGTCAATTGTGTTGTATGCTTTTGTATCAAGATGACTGTTTGTCTGTTTGATAAGTTCACAAAAATTTGTATTTTCATTTTTATTACAGACTACTTCATTATCCGAAATGCAAAAGTCAGCCCCTTTAATCTCGTTTTCAAGTGTCCCTTAAATCAAGTGTCCCTTATTCAGAGGTAAATACATTACACATCCTATACCAAGGGACTGGGACAGGAAGTTTTGTCCCTTAAATGGAGGTGTCCCTTATTCGGAGTGTCCCTTATTTGGAGGTTTCACTGTATATGCATGCACATATGAAGATGATGAATAGGATTGACAAACGTTGGAGTATCCCATATTTTAGAATTAGATAATTTTATAATAATTTAGGGATTTTATATCAACTTTGTATTTTCATAAAAATAGATAACAGACTAAAGAAAGATAATACACCCTTTCGAACCAAAGATCGTGTTACAATTATAAAGAGACACTTTTGATTGGATCAAAAATGATATTGGTATCAAAGGCAACCCCCCCCCTTTCCCCCTAGAAATATCTTAGGATATCATGCGTTAGACCTCCCCCCTCCCACCTAAAATGATAACGTTATACATGCACACACAGCCCCTAACTTAAAAAAAATTACTTTGAAGAAAATTACTTTTAAAAAATTACTAAAAAGATTACTTTGTTTAGGTTTCTTATAAAAATTTTCGTAAGCATCCGAACTTAACACCTGTAACATGTTCGTGAAACTGGAATCGCCTAATTATTGTATCGAAAGCTTGTAGCATTTACACTTTTGAATGGAGATGGTTAAATAAGTAACAGGCAGAGAGACGGCAGCACGAAAGACAATCATCTCATTGAAATCACAGCTGAAACTTCGGATTTAGTTAAAATTCTATTCGCATATTAAAAAGCAATCGGTCTGCCAAGTTAGATCTTGGTGGAAAGCACCTGAAAATCCGATTTTAGCGCTGACTTGTATAGATTATAGACTCGTATAACAACAGCTCAAATATTGTAATAAAAAATATTGTGAGTGTATTTAATAGGATTAATTTTTTTTTAAAAGAAAATAGCTCACAAGCTTTTATCTCTTCGATTGCAAAATAGCTTTAGTGTACATGGGTAAAAGTCGATTAAAAATCACTTTGATAATCATTCCTGCGAGTATCATGCTTTTATTTTTAAAATTGAGTCTGTAAATGTATAAGAAAGTTTCATAATGTAGAGGAAGGAAAATATTTGTGCAAGAACCTCTTTAACACAAATATTTGCTAAAAGCTATTTAAAGTCGTTCTTAAACCAAAAACGACAAATTTATTATTCATCACAAAGGCATGATACTTGCAGATGATGCTGTTCAGAAACTATCAAACTATCAACTCATTTTCCCGTTTTTTTTTTTTTTTTTTTTTTTTTTTTTTTTCAAAAACAATAGATTTTTTAGAAAATAGAGTCAAATTGGACTTTTTGAACTGAATTTCTGCGCGAAAGAAGAATATTCGTTCACACCTGTAGTGATAAGCATATTTATAACGGATCGAAATTTTTTATAACTCCGTAAGTAATTTATTGATAAATAAAAATGAAAAATTCAGTTCGATTCCAAAGTGCTTTCATAGTCAGGTCTTTCCTATTTTATATCTTCCCGTTATAGCTGTTCTCAACTGCTTTGCTCAACAAGTGAAAAACGTTTTGACTCAAATGTATTTTTCAAAGGAAAAATATAAATTGCAAAATTTGGCGACGAAAGCGATCTGGAATCTAGCTCAGTTTTCTATTTTTTGATCTATAAATTATCTATTGTTATAAGCTTTTTTGATCATGTGATTTTCATCCCAATTTGGACTGGTATTTCTTCTCTGGCGCGGAAAGTCAGTTAAGAATGCTTACTTTGACACTATTTTCTGAAAAATGTGTGGTGTTTGCAAAAAACAGGAAAATTATCTACCGAGTTATAAGCTATTTTGAAAAGCCTATTTTATCCTAAGCTATTTTATTAAGCCCTGAATAGTTTTTGAGTTCATTCTATAAGTATAAGAGGGGAAACGGGGACCTTTCCCCTTAATTTATATAAATCGGTTTTTCATGTAGAATTATCAGATTTCATTCACGTTTTAGTCATAGGATCATTCTGATGAAGTATTTTCATAATCCGTTTTGGGAATTCATTGGATAAGTAGAAGCAGGGGGGCGGGACCAAGCCCCCTTAATTTAGGTAGATGGGTTTTTCATGCAGAATTATCAGATTTCATTCAAATTTTAGATATAGGATCATTTTGATAAGGCGCCTCCAAAATTAGTTTTCGGTGTTCATTGGTTAAGTATGAAGGGGGGAAATGTGGAGACCCCCTCCCTTAATTTAGGCTCCCTGATTTATTTTGGGAATTCATTGGATAAGTATAAAGGGGGGGGGGGTTGGAGGGCGACCCCTTTTAATTTAGGTGAATGGTTTTTCATGCAGAATTAACCTTTCGAATACAGGTTCATAGTGATAAGACGCTTCCGTGATTAGTTGTAGGGTTCTTTTGTTAAATATAAAGTAGGGTATGGGCGATTACCCCTCCCCTCCCCTTTAAATTTGATTAATGGGGTTTATGCAAAATGATCAAAATGATCCGATTTGCGTTAAATTTTGGATGTAGGTTCTTTCTGATTAGGTAAAATTCTGAATTGTTTTGAAGGTTTGGTGGTTAAATATAAAGGGGGTAAAGGGTGATAACTTCTCTTAAATTATGTAAATGGATTTTTATGCTGATTTATCCTATTCTCATTGAATTTTGGAAATAGGTTTATTATATGATAAGGCGTATCCCTACATAGTTTTGGGGGCTCAATGATTAAGTATAAAGAGGGGAAATGAGGGAGTGCTATTTCCCCTCTTAATTTGTTTTTCTAATGGCATTATTCCTAGAAAATATAAGGCTGTAATATACAATTAGTGTGCATAACCTGTGAGCTCAATGCCATCAGTTTAACTGGACAATATTCTTTTTTATTGCTATTCGCAATAGCCGAAAGTATGGGTAGAAATTAAAGGATTAATATAATTAAGGTTGGGTATCTCTAAGTATGATCTTAGCTATCAAAGCTAGTTGACTGATGTATATCTAGTTGTTACAACCAATTTAAAGCAGACGAAGAGCTATTATAATCCTGATGATTACAAAAGATTTTCTGGTGAAATGGAGCAGGTGACATTAATGAAATTCCAGCAAGACAGGATGAATTATGATAAAGTTAGAAGAAAGGGAAAGTATAATTTTATCAAAGTAAAAATAAATGATCCATCATTGGTAATCCTGGATACAGTTTGCATAGTACTAAAGGGCTAGTATTTTTCAAGTAATGTAGAAATTAGTTTCCATTGAATAGCATTTAATTGTTAAAATGTGTTTTCATGATGCTATACGGCAG